>JBBPCZ010028011.1:0-13997 GCA_037974445.1 Brycinus macrolepidotus
TTGAGAAATTAAAAGAGCTTGAGTTTACAATATTCATGTCCATGTCTATTATTTGATTCTGTCACCCACTAAAACCCATTTAAATTAAAAAAAACATTTGCGCTTAGGGGCAAATTTTCTTGTGCGATTAAATGCGATTAATCAAGATTAATTAATTACAAAATCTTTAATAATTAGAGTCCCACCCCTAATGTATATATCATGTGAACCTCTAGAATGACAAGTTTTGTATAGGTGATAATCAGTGTAAGGAGGTTCAATAAATTGCATGACAATCTAGTGTCCGGTTTGAGTGACCCTGTCCTATTTATAAAACATATCACATAGCACATAGCTCATCACTCAGCACATAGTTTTCTGAGCTATGCCTCGTTCTAAGTAGATTACTGCCAAAAAAAAAAAAAAAAAAAGAAAAAACAGTTTTCTACGCTGGAAAAAAATCAAAAGAGTTTGGACTTCACCAATACAGTCAGTCAGATAGCTTACAAACAGAAAAAGGGAAATCACTCTATTAGGAAGGTATATATTTTGGGAGATCTGACCCAGAGCAGCCCAAAAGGTCCCAAAGGGTCTACACTGTCAAGCCGGGATTTGTCATCCGCCAAATTGCACCACCGGAAAAGACTTGACCGATAAGCAACGTAAGTATCGGTGCTGCATGTTTAGTGCTGCTAGTAATAGTGGTATTTTATTTGCCAGAAATGTCAGTTAAGTCTAGTCTAGAGAAGGGTTCTCTGTTGTCTAGGAACAGAAAGCAAGAGTCAGGCTTGTTGCAGCTCTGGGTGCCTTAGGGGTGAAAGCATGCCCTGACTCTGCTATAGAGCCCTTGCAGTCAAGCAACGGGGTGTCGACTCGGTGCTAAAAACAAAAAGCTCTGGCTTGTGCAAAGGCTTCCCAACATGAACACCACTCTCCTCCTCGTTTTCAGGTGTCAAACACGTTTGCCCCACTCCTTTAAGGAGCTGAAGCACCACCTACCGTCAGATGTTTACCAGGAGTCGGGGCACCAGACATTACAGGGAACCTGAAGCTGTTAGCTAGCCATACGTATAAAGTAAAGTAAAGTGGCCCCTTATAGTCACATGTGAACACACCACAGCACAGCACACAGTGTGAACAATGTGAAATTCTTTCTCTGCCACCAATGGGCTGCCACCAATGCCACCAACCCACAACCTTCTGATCTCAGGGTGAACTCCCTTACCACTAGGCCACCACGCTAAGTTATCCATGTAGGGGTTAGTATCCTTTATCTGCGGCAGTCAGCGGTTACTAAGAATAATGTTAAAGAGGTCTGTAAATTAGCGCAGGCAATGTCTGACACCATAATATGCTCTGGCCCAACACAGTGTGGAATTACTGGAAGTCCAAGTGGTGCTCTAAAAAAAAAATGTGGGTTTTACTGCCAATTGGTCCATGTTTGAGGGCATTTGGTCTCTTCACTCAGGACGGTATCCTCCCCCATGCTACAGGAAATGCTGCTCTCATTTCTTGTAGCATAGCCCATAGCCTGCTAGCTAGTCAGCAGTGTAGGTTAAACAGCCACTGCTGACAAGCAGCAGACAGACTGGCGAAATAGGCCATGTGCTAGCTGCCTTAAGCTGCCAGGTTCCACTCTATTTGAGACCGTGTCTGTCCAAACAAACTCAAAAAGTCTGTTCTTATGTAATCAACATCAGCCTTTCTCAAACAGCTTGCAAAAATAGCACCTTCGTTCTAAAGCTAGGACTGCTTTATATAAAATCGCTCACTGCTAAAACAGTCAAAGTAAATGAAATAATCACTGATCAGAATTTTGATGCCTTATGTCATACAGAAACCTGAATTAGACTTAAGTTTGTTGCATTACAAGAAGTCACCTCTACAGGATACAACTGCATAACAAACCCTAGATTAAGTGGTAGAGGGGGAGGCATAGCAGCAATTCATAGAAACGCCCTAGGTATTAATTAGAAAACAGGTTTAATCTCCAGTTCTTTAGAAATTCTATTTCTTAATATAACTAATCCTGATACAAACAAGACTTCTTTCTCATTAATTACTGTCTATAGGTCCTGAGGCATTATACAGAGATCCTATGAGAATTTTGTGGTTTCCTAGCAAACCTAGCAGTATATAGCGATAAAATTATTATTGTATTATTGTTTTGATAAAGAACACTTTTCTTCCCTGGCAAGTTGAACTAACTGTTTTCTAATTGTCTTCTATATTTTTCATCTGTCTATCTTTTCTGCTATGACCAGAGAAGGATGGGTTCCCTTTTTGAACTTTGGTTCCTCCCAAGGTTACTTCCCCTAGGTTTAGTAAGTTTTTTCTTGCCTCCGTCACCTTTGGCTTGCTCACTAGGGGCTTGGACGCAGATTTTGAAGGTGCTTTGTAACATCAATTGTAAAAAGCACCATATAAATAAAATTTAATTTAATGGAATTTGAACAATGCCAGATAAAGTGACCCCAAGTCTGGAAAAAGTGACAAGGACATAATTCTTGAAGCAACAGCTAAATCAGGTGCAGAGTAACACCTTCCAAACCATGTCTGCAATCACTGTGTGAGATGACACCATATACCAGGTGTTGGATGACTGAGAAGATCAATCAAATGGCATATGAGGAGGAGGAGGGTGACAATGGTGACACTTATCACCAAACCTTTTGGGTTCACCAAGAGGTAGTGTAGCAGCCAGTTACCATGCACAAAGGAGGACACAGACAGTTGCCTAAAGTAAAGCAAGAGAGCAAGTAAATGCATTAGGACTTCTTGAAAAAAAAACTGTGCGTATGAATTAAAGTACTGGTGTGCTTACTTTCAGTCTGGCAGCCGATTCTTTAGACAGAGCTTTGCAGACCAAGTCGATCTGGCATCCCACTGCATGCAGGATGGCTGCTTGCTCCTCCTGGAGGTCTGCTATTCTCTTGTACAGCTCTGCCATTGAGTCCTCGACTGTCTGCCTTCTCAGCTCTTCTTGCTCTGTAAACTATATATGCAGGAGGGCAGGTAGCTAAAGAATTAGACAAACTTATTGACCGTTGTTAATTTACCTTAGCGTTTAAATGTCCTATCTAGAGGTCATCTCCAGCAGTAGGTTGCTGACATATTCTATGTATATCACAAAAACAAACTGTGTTATCAACACAGTTGTCAATTTTGCTCAGGTTACCACTAGGTCCTTTTTGACCATCAGATACATCTTCTGAAGCTTTGCACGACTTTCCTCACTGCTGCTCAGCTGTTGTGCCAGTTTATCACACTCAGCCTTCATCCTCTCCAACTTTCGCTGTAGACCCCTTACCAGCTCCTTATCCACATCTGCCTCTGTCTAACGCATACAGAGAAAAGAGAGAAGTTGGCTTAATATTTCCTCCATCAAGAATATTTGGGTTTCCTTATCACAACATAGTGAATAGCACAAGGGTCAGACAAATCAGTGACATATATACATTCACACATCAGACCTATAGATAATTCCGCCACAAAACACACATTTGCATGGTTAATGTGTACATACTGTATAACACTGAAAAGATATGTTTTGGATTTGTTTGGCTTATATCCAGTTTAATTGACTGTTCTGATCATTTTACCAATCAGTTACTTTAAAAGCCAGTAAATTAAGATTCATTTTTCGCAGACTAATCTTTTGGTAGTAAATATCCATGAAACTTTACAAACACAAGAGAGATGACATAACTGACTTGTGTGTCATGACTCCAAAGCATGTTATTTATATTGTGACTTTGGCTAATAGAAGGTACTGGAAATGTGCTAGTGTATTTCATAGGATTGACCTGAATAATCTTAATTTATAATGTTAGGATTTGTTTCTTTTTGTAGCAATCAGAAACTTCAGGAAAGTCACAAAAACTGTAGCCTACAAACTACATATATTTTTAACTGCAAGCACCAAGTTATCAAACAAAAAGATGCTCACTACAGTTTGTGACAAGAGTTTGATAGAAATGTCCACACAAGTTCTAATAATCCCCCTATTAGTGAACTGTAGTCTCCAAATCAACGGCATCACACAACCTTTTCCACTTTTCCTTTCTAATCAAACAGCTTTATAGAAGAGTTGAAACTTGACAGCACACACAGTCTGTTTACACCACTACTGGTGTCAAAGAAAAGTCACAAACAGTACAGAGTAGGAACTTCAGGGCAACAATAAAACGTTTTAGTAAATTATAAATAGTTTTAAATATAGTACAGAATGCAATAAAATAGACAAACACACATGATAAATGATAAATGTAAGATGCTTGTCTAGTGCAGTTGGTGTGGACTGAAACTTTAGCCCAAATCTTTGGTTTTGTACTATACTTAACTAGACTTAATGTGGACTTAACAGGCAGTCCATGGAGCAGTAGGGCTGCCTAATTCTTCCATTTATCTAGGCTGTAAGTGGGATAACTTTCTACGCACTTCCAGGGAGGCCACTCAGGGTACGATTGGGGTGAGCTTTTAGCAGAGTTTGCTTGTGAAGATATGAGATATGATGTAAAAACACACATTGTGACAAACAAAACATATTATTATTTATTATTATTATTATTATTATTAAGAAGATGATGATGAATAAGAATAACAATAAATAAAACATTATAACAATAGTAATTAATTACATGATCTGTGATCCATTAATCTAAATTGATCACAGGCTTCTGGTTTGGTGGCGATATGCTATTTTAAAAACTCGCCACAGTTTACATTTCTTTTGACTGTCTCAACTTTAGAACTGCACTCATATGGCCTCGAAATCAACTAAGAAAAGCAGGAAAGAAGTTGCTGCATCCTCCACGGAGCCTCCTGCTACCAAATTCTCTGTGGCCTCCATAGCAAACCTCCTGGAGGAACACAGAAAAGCCCTCTCTGCTGAATTCTGAGTTTCCTTCTCTGCTGGTGAAACGAAACTAGACCAGATTCAAATCACGGTGTCAGACCAAGCACAGAAAATTGCCGCTCTCGAGTCTAATGCCAATCTGCAAGACGAGCGCATAATGACGCTGGAAACAACCTGTGCCACTCTCACAGCTTTCAACGCTAAGTTGCTAACTAGAATTACGAATCGTGAATCCCGTAGTCGCCGTAATAATATAAGGATAGTGGGCTCACCAGAGTCCATCAAGGGTCCTCGCCCTACGGCTTTCTTCTCGGACTTGTTAACCGAGGTCTGGCAAGGATGGTTTACCTTCTCCGCCGGAGCTTGACCGGGCCCACAGAGCGCTCAAAGCAAAACCTAGGCCCGAGGGAAGGCCGAGGGCCGTCATCATACAAGTGCACAGGTACCAGCTGAAGGAAAGAATCATCCGAGAGGCGCGCAACAGAAGAGGTAACTTGCAGTATCGTGGCAACTCCATCGCTATATATGAGGATTACAGCCCCGAAGTTTTAGCAGAACTCTATAACCTGGGCCTCAAACCGGCCCTTCTGTTCCCTGCTAGACTCTTCATCACAACCAATAAAGGGGCCAAGAAAAGGCTACTATCCGTGACAGAAGCAAAGAACTATGCCACAGAAGCTTGCGCTGGTCCTCCCTCGCTGCCGTAAGCTCCTCCTCCATCACCAAGCGGTTTCTCCTTTGGTTTCTTTGCTTTTCTGCTTTTTTTGACTATTGATAGCTGGTTGCTAACTTGGCGACAGCGAGCTAAGGGACCACCGCCTTTTCTTTTTCTAAACAAGTTAACAAACAGTTCATTTATATTTCTGGACTTTCACGCCGCATGTACACTTTGTAACCTTGACCATATGTTTTAACATGTTAGTGTTTGAAAGGCCCGCACTATGAGCGAGTTCTTTCGTTTTCAAAATATTTTGGCTATGTCACGCTGTAGAGATAGGGGTGTGTTGTTTACATTTATTTTTCAGAAGGGGATAGAGACGCCGGAAGCCTAACTAACAGTTGGTTAGTTCGAGCCTAAACACTAGTTTGGCTACATGGGATTATGTTTTCATCCTCTCCTCCTTTTTTTTTTTCTTTCCTCCCCTCCTTCACCTCCCTATCCTTTCCCTTACCGCCTAGTCACAGCGGTTTCTGTCCCGGTTTAGATCGAACATTATTGACATCTAAACAATGACTGATACCAAGCTAATGAGTTCAAACATCAGATTAGTCTCCTGGAAAGTCAGGGGGATGAACAGACGCATGAAATGCTGTAAAGTCCTGACAAGACTTCAACATCTCAGGAGAGATATCATTTTTTACAAGAAACACATTTACGGGTGTCGGACACTTCCAAAATTAACAGGGCTTGGATGGGTCACTTTTTCCATTCTAGATTTTCAGATAGGTCTAGAGGTGGGTGCAGCAATCGTCATTTGCAAGGGAATCATATTTGAATCATCCAATACTATACTGGATACTAGGGGCCGCTGTGTTATAGTTTTTGGCAGGCTTTAATATATCCCCGTGGTCCTGATGTGCATCTATGCTCCCAACTGGGATGATGACAATTTCTTCAGTGAATTTTTTGTGAATCTGTCTAATGCTAACAATCACAATATTATTATAAGAGGTGACTTTAACCTGGTTCAAGATGTGAAGCTCGACAGGTTCTCCCCTAAAATGTGTAACCTGTCAAAATCAGCCGAAATGCTGCAGCAGTATACAACAGATCCAGGTATCTCAGATCCATGGCGATTTCTACATCTGGAGGGTAAGGCATTTTCCTTCTTTTCCCATGTACACCACACTTTTTCAAGGACTGCTTTTTTCCTACTAGATAATAGACTTCTGCACCGCGCTACAACTTGTCAGTATCATCCTATTGCAATTTCAGACCATGTCCTGACATCTGTCGATATTAACTTTCTCAAAGCTTTTATCCGTGGTCAGATCATTTCTTTTGTCTCACAAGCCAGGAAGGTTGAAAAGGTCAGGCTCTCGGAGATCAAAGAGGAGCTGCTTAATCTAGATTTACTATATGTCACCTCACCTTCCCCCTCTCTTTATACTAGGCGACTTCAACTTCTTTCAGAACATGATAGACTAATGACACGCCTTGTGGAGACGAGACTGGCCCAATCTAAGCAGATTTTCTTTGAACACGGCGACAAGGGAGGAAACACCTCCAGACTAATCCCCAAAATCGCCTCAACCACTGGTGTTACAGTGTCAGACCCGGTCGAAATTAATTAAATAGTTGCCGATTTCTATGCTGATCTATATACTTCAGAATGCTCCTGGGCTTCTTTATCTACCCCTAACCCACTGGACTCATTGGAAATCCCCCAGGTCGAAAAAACACTGGCCAAGGAGACTGGTGCTCCCATCTCTGCCTTAGAGGTACTGGAGGCTATAACGTCAATGCACAGTGGGAAATCTCCAGGCCCTGATGGCTTCACAGTTGAATTTTTTAAAGCGTTTTCTTCACTATTGGCTCCAACACTGATAAGAGTGTATAATGATTCGATTAAATCAGGCCATCAGGCATCTATCTCTCTGATCCTTAAAAAGGATAAAGACCCCACCCTCTGTGCAAATTATAGACCAATCTCACTTTTGAATTTAGATTTCAAAATACTGGCTAAGGTTCCTGACCTCCGTCTACAGAAAGCAATGACACCAATAATTTCCCAGACCAGACAGGCTTTATGTTGGGGAGACATTCATTTTTTTAACACTCGAAGGCTATTAAACATACTGTTCTCTACCCCTTCTACCTCCCCGGAGATTATTGTGTCCCTTGACGCTGACGGGGTGGAATGGGGTTATCTTTTCTATGCTCTCAAGAAGTTTGGTTTTGACCCCAGCTTTATTGCATGGGTTCGACTCCTTCACTCCTGCCCATCCGCGTTGGGATACACCAATGGCCTTCAATCCCCTCCTTTTCCACTCCAACGAGGGACAAGCAAGGGATGCCCACTCTCCCCATTGCTTTTTAATTTGGCAATAGAGCCTTTGGCTATCTGGTTACGTAGCCAGACCCAATTTGAGGGTGTAAATCGCTACGGTCTAGCACATAAACTCTCGCTTTACGCTGATGACCTGCTACTATTTCAAACCCTATTTCCTCACTTCCTACAATATTATCAACTTTAGAACAATTTGGAAGACTGTCAGGATACAAAATAAATCTCCAAAAGAGTGAACTATTTTGCATTAATCAAAAAAGCTAAAGAAATACCCCACTCAGCGTTTCTCTTTAGGCTGGCATCACAAAGGCATCACATTAAACATAATGTGTTCAATCAAAATGAACACATTATTTTTGCAGTCCTAATAATAAAATGTATTTTAGACAAAGAAAAACTGTCATCCTAACCAAGAAATACAAAATTTAAGATTATTGTGTCAACCCAGGAAGTGGCTCAAACTGAAGTGCTTGCCATTAATGCCTGTAAAATACAGATTAAGCCTAAACTTTAACTAAAAAGAATTTCCAGTGATGATTTGCCATTGGCCCTGAAATTTAATTTATTATACCTAATGCATGTTTTAGAAACTGCCTCATATCAAGCAGAAAATTAAACAGAAGCCTCAAAAACTAAATATAATATCAATTTTGTGTCCATCCTTGGCTTTATATTTTCAGAAGGCATTATATGTTTATCCTTACAAAAGAAAACAAAAAAAAAAAGGAACGGGCCTAGAACTTTTTTTTTTTTTTTTTTTTTTAACTATTTTTAATCACACTTCCCTTTTAATCCTTTTGTCTTTCCCTTTCGTTACACAAGCAGGTTATCTAAATAAATGAAAGTGTGCCCTCTGACTTTCTGCTTGTTTTTTTTAATGCAACACTACTAATTATAGGTACCCAGAGATGTTTGAGAATGGGCAATATGCAACAATAAAACATCAACTAAATTGAAACCTGTAGTCTGCAATATACACAGTTAAGCAAATTTTTAATTTTTTTAATTAGGCTAACCTTGAGGTCTTTGACAAGTGTCTTTAGCCCCTCTCTCTCTTGATGATCCAGTCTCAGTGTCTTCTGTACCTTTAAGTTTTGTTTAGTTTTGCTCTTTTGCCATGGCATTCTCAAGTCGTCCAACTCACGCTGATGCACCTCCCTTTCTAGCTGAAGCTGCTGGCCCAGTGAGGCCTTTTCCTTCTGAACCAAGGAAATCTTCTTTTCCAGCTTCCTTCCGAAATTCTCTGCCTTAGCCAGATGGCCATTTAGATTTGCACACTCAGAGTTTAAGCTCTTCACCGAAGCCTGAAGTTCCAGAAGTGTACTTTGCTCTTGTTCTCTTCTGTGTCCCAGATCCTTCAGTTGCTCCATCAGCTTCTGGTTCTCCTTCCTCAGTTGCATCTCTAACAAACTCTGCCTCTGGGCTTCATCTTTCAGCCATTGCAAAGTCTCTTTACTCTTTCGCAGTTCTTGTTTTAGAATTATAAGCTGTGATCGGGACTGAGCAAGATCAGCATTACACTGCCGGACGTCCTCCTCACGTTGGGCTAGGTGGCCAAGAACTTCGGTGAGCTGCTTACGTGTCCCTTCCACTTGCTGCCTCAAAATGTTCTCCCTCTCTGCTAATACCTAAAAGATAAAGGGTCATGAAATAAAAATAAGTCAAAATGAAAAACATAGTTTTTAGATTTCAATTATTAATATTTGCAATGACTTTTCAGGCTATGAAGGAGGTGACACTTGGTACAGTGTCTCAAGTTTCTGCGGCCTCTCCAGGTCCAACACTTTGGTGCATAATGTAGTTTTCAGTCGACTTTCACACCAAACCTTCACTCACATGTGTATCAGAACAGCCAAGTAAATAGGTCTACGACCGCCAGACCCTGCTCTCTTACGGAGACTTGGTTCAGCAACAACTTTCCAGATTAGCAACATGCTAATGTTCTGCTGTGACTGTAATGTGTGTTTACATCAACACTGTCTGGTATGTGAACACTGTGCTGGTCTCTAGTAACTGCCCACTGCTGCTGGAGTTTATGACTGTAGGATGTCAGCTATTTTATTTACGCAGGAATTCACCACCATGCTCACAGCTATGGTGTACATCCCATGCAGCACTAACACTAAAAACTTTTTAGCTCCAAAACTCACACCCAGACAGACTCTTTATTGTTGCCAGAGATTTTAATGATATGTTTACACAGACATCATTGACGCATCAAGCCTAGCCCCGACCTTGGCTTCTCAGATCACGTCTGCCATGGTGATCCCACTCATCAGACATGCCAAGCCCTTCGCACTGAAACCCATAATGATGAAATGCTTCGAGAGGCTCATCATGAGGCACATTAAATCTCAGCTGCCCCCCTCACTGGACCCCCTGCAATCTGTGTATTGTCCCAACCATTCTACAGATGATGCCATCACCACCAAACTTCACCTGGCCTTCACCCACCTGGACAAAAAGAACACTTATGTGAGAATACTGTTCATAGACTTCAGTGCAGCATTCAATACCATCATTCCTCAGCATCTGATTTGGAAGCTGAGACTGCTGGGGCTGAACACCTCCCTCTGCAACTGGATCCTGGACTTCCTGACGGGGAGACCTCAGTCAGTCAGGATTGGGAGCAACAGCTCAAGTACCACCATGCTGTGGATGCAATGTGTGTCAAAATGTTGTATTCATTCAACATTTGACTGCACTAAAGGTTTTCTTGTTCTGCACTTGTGTCTTGTGGTGTTCTGTTTTTGTTCTATGGTTGCGCCATGGTCCTGGAGAAACATCGTTTCATTTCATTGTGTACTGTGAATATGGTTGAAATGACAAACCTACTTCACTTGACTCCAGGGTGCACCTTGACAGTCACACTGGCAGTCACGTTGCTGTTCCCTTTAATGAGAAGAGTGTACCCTATATAAGGGGCCAACAGCGAAGAGGAAGAGAGATACGAGGATCTCCACGCATAGACTTGCAAATAACGGCTCTTCACTCTTCTTCCTCCCACAGACTCCAGCCCAGAGGACTCACCCTGCTATCGTCCTGGACACCGGTGCCTTCTGAGGCCACACAGACAACCCTGCACACCAGATCTCTGCACACCTTCCAGCACCTCACCTACCCCTAATGAGCACCCTCCCTTCACTTTGTAAATAAAGACGCACCACTCACCAACCCGGGTGGTCGGCAACTGTAACTTGTCTCCGTGTTTGTGTCCGAGCCTTGCTAGGTGGTGCTACAGTGGTGGAGAATGTGGACATCGGACATGGACCCCACACCCCCTCCCGACAAGCCCCCCAGGACGGAGAGCCTACTCCAGCACCTCCTTGAAGCGACCATCCAACAAGTACAGCTCAGCCAGGCAAGGGGAACTGGCAAGGGGACTCCATGCCAACACACAAGAGCTACTGGGCCTCCGGCAAGTACCCCCCTGTCCCGGATATCCCACCACCAACCCTGTCTCAGCTGCACAACGGTGCTGAACCTGACCCACAGTGACGACGTTGAAACGCTTCTGGGGATGTTGAAGCGGACGGCCAAGAAAGAGCGCTAGCACTATGAGGAGTGGGCCAATATCGTGGTGCCATTCCTCACCGCGGAAGCCCAGAGGGCATACCACGCCCTACCCGAGAACCAGGACTTACCACATCCTCTATGAGGAGGTGCTTGCCGGATGCGGGTACTACCCAGAGAGGGAGCAGAAGGACCAGCTGGCCCGCATCAGGAAGCGGTGGATGTAGCCCAAGCGCCTCACAGCCGAAGAAGTGCCCGACCGGGTGATATTGGACTGCTTCCGAGCACTCCCAAATGAAGAGCGGAAGGGGGTGAGCATGGCAGAGGCTTGGACGCAGCGGGACATGGTCTCTGCGGGGTACACCATCCACACAGCCCCAGCGAGCCACCCGGGGTGCACAGGGCGGGTCACGTTCACGAGGCCACGGGGACACGTGAGTGCCAGCAGCGAGAGTGACCATCGGAGAAAAACGTGGAGAGTGGCCCTTGGTGGTGGGCCTTCTTCTGGAGCTCCCCGCGCTGCTCCTGGTGGGCCACGACTGGCCCGACTTCGATGGAGGCAGGAGGAAGAAAGCTTGCAAGGCAGCCACCACAGCGCTCCTCTCGCTCCTCTGTGCTAATCTGCTCTATTCCAACAGGTTGCCAATAATGGCGAATTTGGCCGGAAACAGAAGCAAGATGAGGGATTACGGAACTGCTCAAAGCAGGTGAGCATCATGGAGGGGGTGGATCAGGACCCGTCGACCAGGCTCCCCGCCACGTATTTCTTAACAAAGAAAGGGGTGTTAACACTGTGGCCGCCGTAGCAAGCCGGTCGACCTCCTAGTCCTTCTCTGCTCAAAAATAGACGAGGTTTCAAAATATACTCAAAAATCTGAGGGACCGGTTTCACTGGTTGGGGATGAATGCGGACGTGCGCCACTTTTGTCAGGGCTGGCCCAAGTGTCAGTGAACCTTGCCCGTGAAACCAGCTCCATGTTGAAAAAGGTAACAGATGAGGAAGGGAGGAATTGGGATTTACTCCTCCCTTACTGGAGACCACGGGGATTATTGGACGTGGAGAAAGCTGGGAGACCCAGTCAGCCTCATATCGCCCCATGATTGAGTTCGTGCACGAGCTCCGGTCTCGGCTGGAGCGCTAATCGCACGAGCACATATGGTGGAAGCGCAAAAGGCCCAGGAATGAGTGTACAACAGTCCCACGCAGCCCTCTCAGCTGCAGGACCTGAGGGAGCTAAGGGACAAATTCACAGACGTGTTTTCTACCTTCGCCTGCGGACTCATCTCGTACAATACAAGATTAAAACACCACCTGGGGTAATCATACCCTATGAAGCCCTATGCCAAGCGACTGAGGAGGAGGTGGAACAAATGCTACAAGATGGCATCACTGAAGAGTCCACCAGCCCATGGTCAAGCCCCATTGTTGTGGTGCCTAAACCCAACGGTAGCATCCTACTTTGTAACGACTTCCGTAAATGTAACCAATTGGCCGGTTATTACCGGCATTTCATTACGAACTTCTCAATCGCCGCCCCCTCCAGAAGCCCTTCCTCGTTCACACAGACGCTTCGGAGACGGGGCTGGGGGCGGTCCTGTCCCAGGAGTTCGACGGGGAAGAGCATCCCATCATTTACGTGAGTAGAATGCTTACCCCGGCAGAGACCCGGCCGAGACCCCCTCCTACAGACTCCAGCCCAGAGGACTCACCCTGCTTCCGACCCGGACGCCAGTGCCCTCTGAGGCCACACAGACAGCCCTGCACACCAGATCACCGCACACCTTCCAGCACCTTACCTACCCCTACCGAGCACCCTCCCTTCACTTTATACACACATATATATATATATATATATATACACATATATATACACAGTCGTCCCTCGTCACTTCGCGCTTCGACTTTCGTGGCTTCACTCTATCGCGTTTTTTTCAAACATTCATTAAAAAGTTGATCGAGACAGTGAAAATGATACAGCGCGCGCTCGGTTGTCTGAGTCAATTATATACAATTACTGTACGTATGGACTGTAGGCCTATGTATTTGAGCACCCCCACAAATCCTTCAACGCCAGGTGCAGCCGCTCGACCACTCCTTGTGTATGGGCAAGAACTTTTTTCCAAAAAATCGGGTGTGGTGAAACCAAGCCAATCAGAGCATGCTGTTCACTGATTGCCTATCCTATCCTCTATAACAGGGGTCGGCAACCTTTAACACTCAAAAAGCCATTTGGACCCAGTTTCCACAAAAGAGAAAACACCTGGAGCCGCAAATCCTTTTTGACATCTAAAATGAAGATAACACTGCATATGTTGTTTTTTTACTTTTATGCTATGTATAAAAAACTAGGCTAGTGTGTTGCTTGTGAAATTTTAATTAAGCAAAGAAAACATTAGAACTCTGTAAATAAACACGCTGAGTTGAAGGTCTCCTTCAAATGAAATAAAAAGCTGAACTTAAAGTATCCATGCAGCAAACTAAAATTGCCGCATGCTGTAATCCTTTCATCGCCTGTAGGCTAACGTCGACCTGAAATTAAAAAATAAATTTAAAAAAATGCACTTTCACTGAACAATGTAAAATACATATTTGCAAAATATCTGATTAAAATATTCATTTTACCTGCAAATGAGTC
>JBBPCZ010028032.1:0-13996 GCA_037974445.1 Brycinus macrolepidotus
CACTGGCATGGAATGGTTCTCACACTCATAGAGATGCTGATTTAAAAATAAATTGCAGTGGTCTCTTATTTTTTTCCGGAGCTGTATATAGTCAATGAGATAATGTATAACATATACAGTCAATGGGCCTATATATCTCTATATATCGTATGTAATGTATACAGTCTATATATATATATATTTATATAGCATTAGTCATTATACTTTGATGGAAGATTGAAAAGAATATATATATATATATATATACACACACTCTCACAGTCAATAAGATTATGTATAAAATGGTGTATGTATCATATAAACAGCCATATATTTACCATTTATACAATCAATGACAATATATATTATAGACAGTGTATCATATAAACGGTCATTGAGTGTATATATCATATATTTACAGTTTATATCATATATCATATATATACAGTCAACAGGTGCATATTACATATATATATAAAGACAGTATGTATCATGTATGTTCTATATGCAGTCAGCAACAGTACATTTACATATTTACATTTATGGCATTTGGTTTATCCAGAGCGACGTACACCAGTGCTTAACTAGTCCACAACTGTTCTTCATACCTGCAAAGTTAGACTCAAATCAACATCTGCTTTTAACCTGCTTTTAACACATTTACCATAAGTTCCGTCAATGACAGTGCACAGTCAATTACAGTATATATATATATGATATTTGTCATATATACAGTTAATGAACAAATTTCATATGTATCATATACACAGTCAATTAGAGTATATATAACATATTTATCATTTATACAGTGATGAACAAATGTACCCTATATATCATATATACAGTCAATAAGTGTATATATCATATGTATCAGGAATACATAGTTGGAATTTGGGTCTTATTGAACCCCAGGATAAAGCTGTTCTTGAATAAAACATTTCCACTAAAATTCGTGTGTAATTAACCAGGTGTCAGCTGAAGCTGGAAAATGCACTCAATGCACCCGTCCAGCGGCTAGCCCCGCCCTCCTGCGCTGTGATTGGCCAATGGTTTAGACCTGCCGTTCAATGGGCGGACGCTGTTAGGGTAAAGGACCGCCCCTACTTCGCTGTGATTGGATGAGAGTTCACAACCGCCGTTCTAGAACGCCTCGCATAGGAGCGCTCCAGAACTACCAGCCAATCACAGCACAGGAGGCGGGACTCGGACAGCCAACTGCAGCGCGGCGAGGCCCCGCCCCCTCCTCCAGTGTCTATAAGAGCCTCAGTCACGCTGAGCGGAGCTGTGGCTTTTCATCACTGTACGGGTTTACAGCGCGAAGCCACACAAAACATGAACCCAACACAGACCACTGACGACTGGACAGCAGGAGAACATGTGTTTCATCCCTCTTTTCAGTCATTCTTAGTCATTTCTGAATAGGTGTCTTCATTTCAGACAGTCATGTCTGATCCAACATATAGACCCAGTGTTCCAGAGGTGTGGACAATAAAGAGCTCTGTCCAGAAGCCCTGTCTGATTCCTCTGGACCTCCAGGCTGGAAGACCTCCAAACCCTGTCCTTTATTAAGGTAAGACACTGATGCACTCCTTAATGCTTCTGCATGCATAAGGATATTTCGTTATTGTTGACAGATGCTCATTCAGTTAGGTCCTCGCATGTGATCAGCCCATCAATCACCTGGCTGAAGCACCTGTGTCCATGAAGCTTCTAAATGAGATTTATTATGATGGTCATTTTTTCACACACAGGCTGTGATTTACCAAGTGTGGGTTACTCGGTGGAGTAGCAGTGATTCAAAGTGGCCATTTGGTTATTCATCCACTGCTCGGGTTTCTGGTGCCATTGCAGCAATCGTCATGACTAAGCCGTGACCTTGCTGGCTGAATGCTGCCTCTGATATAACTGAAAAGCGTGTACTCGGCGTCTAAGTGTTGACGGCTTCAGATGGAGTCCGATCATGCTTCTTTTCTTCTTTTCTTCTGCACCCCTCCCCTCCTCCTCTCCACGTTCATGAGGATGATGCCAGAGTAGGAGATGAACTGATGAACTGATCCTCCAGAGTTATTAGCCACTACTGTTTTTTATTTTGCACTACAAATCAAATAGAGACGTTACTGAGGTGCTGATAATCCAACTAAGCTGAAATCAAATGAAATGAGAAGTGCGTTTCACTCTGGGTGTTGCAAGTACTGCGGAATAAAGTTCATTTCTCTCACTTGTTACAGGTAGCCTGGGTGAAAAACAGCCCCCAGCCAGGTGATGCTCTTCTTCCGCAGCCCTTTGCCAAGGTCTTCGGGTCTTGTGGGATGAATAAGCGGCATTGACTTTAAGTCGCTGTGACCAGATGGTGTGTAGCGAGCGAAACTCGGGCACCTCGGTGCCCAAAAAGGAGCCCCAGAGCCGGCGGAAGAGGAAATCCCGTCCCCAGGGCCTTCCTTCCCCAGCCTTGTGCTGCGCCTGTGGCTTATGCATCATGCTAGCGGGCATCAACATCACTTTGGTTGGCGCCTTCGCCTTTAGCACACTAATGCCCTCCGGGAACCCTCCCATCATCATTGGACCCATCCTTCTGCTGGTGGCCTTCACTTTTTTCGGCGCCTGCTGCGTCTGCAGTCGCCTCCCGCCTCCGCAGGGCTCCTGCCGCTCCAAAGGGGGTGCCGGAGGCGGCGGCTTGGGCTTTATGGGGCGTGGGACGGGGCTTGGCAGCGGAACGGCAGCGTTTGAAATTGAAACCAGCGAACACACCATGCAGGATACTACAGCTGTGCAGCTAAGCCCAACAAACTCCCCCAGCAGCTCCTCACATGGCTCCAGCCCAGAACAGGAAGCTCCAGCCATAGCCGCTAATGCTGACATCCCAGCTCCGGATTACAACACACCCTCTAGGTCCTGCAAACTCTTCACCATGGAGGCTAACGGTCCCAATTCAGCCTCGGCTGCTTTCTCCGCCTCCACGGGGGGTGGTGAAGCAGTCAGGCTAACTTTGCCCTCTGATGGTGTTGCTACCTAGTGTGGGTGGGTCTAATGATGCTAAACCCTTTGAAAACAGTTACCAAATAACATAAGACGCTGGAAGGGACATTTTTAAATGAAAGTAAGGTAAGATGGAATTTGTAATCCCTGGCTAGCACGCTGGTCCTCTAAAACATTCACCCTGCCCTCTCAGAGAGGCTGCTTACACTATTGAGCTGTAAATACAATGCGGTTGGTCAGTGTAATGGAAAACACAACACAGAAGGTTGAAAGTTTGATTTCCCATCCAGACAGGAATGCTACACCAGTTCTAAACCAATAAGAGCACATAGGCTAGCCTCTTAATGCTACATTCTCCTAGCACTGTAAGTCGCTCTCGATTAGAGTGACCGCTAAATGCGTAAATGTAAATATGCTTCAGGATTGTAGCACCTTTTTGACCCTTTGGCCCTATAATGACCCGATGAAGCAGTAACGGAACGCTCCTTGGAGTAAACCTACCTGGCATTCGGTTCAACAACGGATAATAGCAACACTGTGTGTGTGAGAAACATATTTAAAGGGTTTTTGGAAGCTCTTTGTGCTCCAAAGCCCAGATGGAGGGATCTTCAGATGGTGAAATTTCCGCAGACTGCCTCACATGTTCGCATGTGCCACTGTTACTCAGAATATTCACAGTTATGGAGCTTTGGACGCGGACCAGGACGGGCGAGAAATACGATGGTGAGCCTCTCAGTGTCTCGTTTCTCAGACTGAAAGCAAATGAGCAAATCTGAAGCGTCTCACGTTGTTTGAGGAACGCAGCTCTCCCATGATGTTGTACAGTTTCACTTCAGTCATGCTGGTGTTTCAAATTGTCCTGTTGTGAAATGTTCCTCAGTACGTGACTGTGTTAAAGAAGCACTGCTGTTTTGTAAAGGATCCAAGTTATTAAGCATTAAGTAGCTGCGTCCGAGTAGTGAATGGCCAAAAAATGGGCAAAAATCCAAATTTTCAGCAATGTAAATAAACCAAATCTGCTTAAGAGACATATTGGGCCGTTGACACCACTATTTTAGTAAGACGTATTTCACTGTTTTATAATAGGAATTCCAAATTGAGACCTTTGGAGCTAGAAGTCTTTTGAACTGAAAAGAAATGGAAGCCCTCAGTGTGTTTAGAGCACTGTGTTGTGAAAACGGCCAAATAAAGCCATTTTTTTTGTTCCCTGATCGATAAGGGCTGTACACACACTGTTCTGTTCATTTTCAGATGCTTCGTGTGACGCTGTCTGTCTTGTGGCAGTGTTACGTGACTTCTGAGGAAATATTCAATGTTTTATTCATTTACTTTGGATTCAGTTTCATTTATATTGTCCTTTTTTTGCTCTTCGAAGACAAGATAAGTTTCTTGCCTGCTAATTCTGTCCATCATCTATTCTGAAAGTGTCCCGAATGCAGTTTATTTCCACAGAGGTCATCCGCTAGTCATTTTCCATGACACTTTGATATAAACACCGCTGTGCTCATAAGGAAAGGGCACAGAGGAGATATCATCGTCTCATTACCGCGACAATTCGCAACAGATACGGTGGCTAATGGAGAGTAGCAGTAAATCATCTCTGTTCTGAGAAAACCTCACAACTCCTCTTTTATTTCTTTCTTTTTTTTCTTTTTTTTCTTAACACTTTTGACGTAATTTGAAAACTCCTATTTGAAATGATCCAAAATTATTTAATGAAAGCTCATCCGGTTGGTCATGCTAAAGGTCCTATGTTCCACCTATAGTGTTTTACATTACAAAAACCATCATTTTATTTTTACACAAGGTTTTTTCAACTTCTTTTTACTCCTTAGAACAAATCAGGCTGTTTTTGTCACTGTGCCTTTAAGGAAAATATGTAAATGACCTCATTCTGAAAGCAGCCTGTGCTGAAACACTCCTTAGAACTTCAGCATGAATGGGCCGGGCTAAACTGCTGTTGGCCGAATAGGTGGATGTACACTATATGGACAAAAGTATATGGACACACCTGGTGAAGGCCCTTTTCTGTTCAAGCATGACTGTGCCCCAGTGCTCAAAGCAAGCTCCATAAAGACATGGCTGGAGGAGTTCGGTGTGGAAGAACTTGACTGGCCCGCACAGAGCCCTGACCTCAACCCCATCCAGCACCTTTGGGATGAACTGGAGCAGAGATTGTGAGTCAGGCCTTCTCGTCCAACATCAGTGCCTGAACTCATAAATGCTCTACAGAATAATGGGCACAAATTCCCACAGAAACTCCGAAATCTTGTGGAAAGCCTTCCAAGAAGAGTGGAAGCTGTTACAACTGCAAAGGGGGACCAACTGCATATTAAAGTCTCTGTATTTGAATGCCACGTCATTAAAGTCCCTGTTGGTGTAATGGTCAGGCGTCCCAATACTTTTGTCCATATGGTGTATGTAAAAGCATCACAAAAACAATGATTTCAAAACATGCTGATTAGGTTTCAGATACAGATCATGTGTACACTTTTAAAAAGCATTTTTATATTAATAATATTGATCCTTAAGAGTGTTCTTTTTCCTTCTCAAAAGTTACTGTTTCTGTGAGGTTTTCTTAAACTAGCAAGAAAATATTGAACGACGCACAAGAAGTCTATACAGAATCAAACTCTGTGACGAACTGAGACACAAACCAGCAAAAAGGGCTGATCTGTTTATTATATTTAATATTCAGCGTTTTATGGGTTTGCTGTCCTTCATTCTGATTGATACTGTAGTTTGCTCACCATTGCCATGACATTAAGTATTTAGTGTTGTATTTTGAGTCTTTTGCCAAGTAACGCATTGCATTGCTTGTACTGAGATTATGTTACTACAAGTGTGTGTAAAAGAAAGTGTCCTTTGTCTGTGTGTGAATGTCTGGAGTTACATTCTTCACAGTGGCCTTTTAAAGCCATGGGGTAAAAACTGACCATTTACTTCTGATTCCATCCAGACAACGAACCCCCAAAAAAGTGTTAGGAATCACCTTCTACCAGAAAGGAGAGAAATTCAATTTAAAATTTAATCTGCAGCACCAGCGAGAGTCAGCACAAGCAGTGGACAGTGGTCACTTTGGCCCTCAGTGATACACCAGTAATAAAACTGAGCCTACAGCTTTTTACAGTTGCTAACAATCATTTTTACCTCTTAGAACTCAGAGTGTATCAGTAAACTCTGATTTCAGTAAATATAATCGGTGTAAATCAGTCTAGAACCGGTGTTTGTTCTCCTACACACTCGCCGTTTGCTGCTCTTTCTCTCGGCGCGCCGTCGCTCGGTCGCTCTCCGGACCCCCTCCCTTTGCGGGTTTCCCCACCCACTTGTGGGCGGAGACTATCCAGAAAGTTCTCCCGGGTTCAAAGATCTTGTGTTTTTTTGTTTGTTTCAAAGACCTAAAATAAAAGAAATTTGTTCATTTTTGTTCTTTATGTTCATTTGCGTATGACACCGTTTTTAAAACCCCAGTAGTGGTTTTTATTATTATTACATGTTTTAAAATGACAGTAACTTTGGTTCTGCGCGACACAGGAACACCAAACAAAGCTCAGCATGACGTCTGACACCTCTAGCATCTTCCATATAAGGAGCTGTTTTGCCATATGATGACAGTTTACCATTTGTTTTGCTTCCGGATCGGATCCGTGCCGCTCAGGTTAATGATTCAAAGCTCTTGACAGTTGAACAGCACGCTACTTGAATCAAATCATGAAATATTTTCATCGCTTTGAGACAAAATGTGTTTAGTGAACACAGTTTTCTGAAATCTTTCATGCATTCATCCTCAAGCTCAGCCAGTAGCAACTTTCTGTGACCAAATGCAGTGACGTTCTTATCCATTCTGGCACTTGGGGTGGGGGGGCCCAATTGGGACCCCCTGCCGGTGCCGCCCTAGGCAACCATCTAGGTTGCCGATGCCTAGGGAACACCCCTAGCAATACATCTGCATATTCAAACTGAACGCAACTATTTTCCACAGCCATTAGACTTTCGTCATATTCCATTGCAACAAACATGAATAATAAATTGGATGCACATGAAGCCTAAGGCTTTGTTCACACTGGGCAAATCAGATTTGATTCTTCAATTTTAATTTTCAACTTGAACGTTCAGATTACGAGTGTAGTCTAATATACTGCACTGTGCAAAAGTCTTAGGCTCCTGAACAATCTGTTTAAAGCCATTTATCTGAGCAGTGAGGGACTTTCTGCCTGCAAATACACAAGTTAGTATTAGAATGCATGCAAACAAACAAGAAAGCCTTAAATATCAAGATTTGTTTGTAAAAAGTACAAAAAGTTTTGTGAGCTGATTAGAAGAACAGGTTCAGTTCCAGATTTCGCCTCCAGCCGTTGTTTGGATTTGTAATACTCCATCAGCAGCTCTTGATTTAATTTAATGAAGTATTGATTGAGCTGAACCAGGTATTTGAGGTATTTGATGAGAACTACAAAGTAATACTGGGCTTCCACGAAAAGAGGCCTGGGAATGATTAAACAAGCACAGAGATGTAAAATCCCTATTTACTGTATTAATATTATTTGAATATATTCTAATATTAGCTTTAAAAACATACTGCTCAGCTGAACAGGTTTTAAATACAATTTTCTAAGACTTTTGCATGGTACTGAACTTGCATGTCCACATTGGTTGTTATAGTAACAAATCACATGTATTCACTGACTCGGGGGGGCAAAACTTACCGGTCGCATTTATGAGCTTAGATCTTGATGTCTACTGACTATAGCAGGCAGAACAATTGTGCTGTATTTTACACCAGTACTGTGCTTTGTAGCAGCACGTTTAGCTAGTTTGGCTGATCTAAGCTTGTATTTTAATACTTAGGATCTCAACCCTGGTCCTGGAACCCCATGTCGTGCACATTTGGGTGCTCTAATGGGCCCAGTCTGGGCTAGAAAACACTTATTAATGACCTGATTAGTTGGATCAAGTGTGTTGGAGGTAGGGAAAACACTAAAATGTGTGAGGCCAGGGGGGCTCCAGGACCAGGCCTGCTTTAATTGCATTTAATATGACAACTAAGATTGTCATATAAAGCCTAAAGTCCAAAACCTAGAAAACTTAAACCTAAAAATAAACAGTTCAGGAGGATCGTAGTTTGCCTAGTCACAAAAGGCACTTTTCCACAGGTCTACAGGAACCGTCATTCTGTACCTAAACTGTACTGTGATGGTACTGAAGTTGTATCACACTTTGATGTTCCAGTGTATCTCAGTCCAGTAACGGAGTTTCTGACTCAATTCTCTCCACAGTTTATGCCCGGTCGTCCCAAAACCGCGTCCATGCAGTCGAACCGGCGGAAAGTTTTTCTGTCAGAGCTGCTTTTGTTATTGTGGTCTTTTATTATTTACAGTCTTGTTTGAATTTTTTTTCTCTTCATTCTTTATCTGTGTGATGAAAACCGAACCCAGATAACGTGTTAGTGACGTCCTGGATCACCTTCACGTTTCTCACAGAGTTAAATATAAATCTGTTAGCGCTTTAGAAAACTCCCACTGAAATTTATCTTCAGACCAAACAGACAGTAGAGCTTGTACTTCATCGACTTCCCAGGTGTTAGTTTGTTTCTCCATTCTCGTTTTTTTGTGTGGACAGTAATAAACTGTGGCCTCTTTTCATGTTGTGATGACATTTCGACCAATCAGAAAGCAGTGATGCAGTCAGCTCAGCTGCGGCTCATTTTTAGCCCTGCCGTCGAGCAGCTCGGGTACAGGTCACGTTATTTGTAACGGAAAGACATTTGTTTGCGGTACGGCATGGTTCCTTGTGGAAAAGCGCCAAAATACCAACTTAACCTCAAACCTCAAACAGAATTTATTTTTTAAAGCCATACTTTCACCTGTTCGAGACCCATCTGATTCACGGCACACTTTCCATGCATAATTAGGGGTAACATAGGGTGGATATGTTATTTGATTGCTATTTTCTCACGTGTTGAAATGAGAAACAAAAACCTAACAAAGTATTCTTTTTGGAATAAAAATCTAGGTCTTATTTTGAGACTTGTTTTTTGGACAGAAATGAACTGTGTTACCTTTGAATTCATGCTTGTTAGAAACTGCAAAAAGCTGTAATACCAGAGAACTTGTAGCGAGGAGAACTGTCACCAGGGTGATCAAACACTAGAGGGCGCTCCCAAATGACTCCAAAATGAATGGGTTCATATTGAGTCTTCTTGCAAAATTGTCTTTTCTAGATAATTTGTCATTTTTATATAGACAACGGCTTGTGTTTTCAACATCAGATAGCATGAAATATTTCATCACTGTTGCATATTTTAAAATGTTGTTTGGATCCAGTTTCGGGACTTTCTAACAGTGACTTGTGTACATTCATGACATCAGGGAGCGCCAACAGCCAACAAGCTCCTCCGCTCGCCAAACAATCAGCTCACAGTACCCATAATTGCCAACCAATCGGCTCACAGTACCCATAATTGCCAACCAATCGGCTCACAGTACTCATAATTGCCAACCAATCAGCTCACAGCAGCAATAATGTCAACCAATCAGCACTCGGTAGCCAGAATGCCAACCAGTCAGCTCAAAGTAGCCAGAATTGCCAACCAATCAGCTCACAATAGCTAGAATTGCCAACCAATCAGCTCACAGTAGCCAGAATTGCCAACCAATCAGCTCTCAATTCTGTTTGCTGAAACTTGCTGGTAAAATTTCATTTGTCTTTATGTAGTATTTTCTTTTACTTTCCAGAATTCTCACCTGGACTTGAAAAATATTAACTTTTTTAGCTGTTTAGCCCTATTTGCCCTCATTCAGTGAGTCTCCTGTGGACGCCCTCTAGCATCAGTCACTTTTTATTTAATTGGAAGAACAGCAAGAGTCCAGTCTCCTCGTATACCAGCTCTGGTAACACTGGTCGTGTCTTTTTGTGTCTCAAAGCTGCTATTGGCCACTGCAGTCCACAGCATGCGGCCTTAATGACTGTGATCTCAGGATCAAATGAAAGAGGGCTACTCTAAGATCTGTCCAGCTGGAAAACCAGGTCCTGTGAGGTATCACCGTGTTTGAACTGTTCCATTTTTTCCTGGATGTGTTTATTTCATTGCTTTTCAGGTTATTCTCATAGTGCTCTCGATGATCTTGGGGAATTCAAGTGACAAAAACAATGTGTTGCATTGAACTGATTCAGATGTGTCGACTTGAAAGGGTCTTCATTGGATCTGGATTATTTTATCCATTTAATCTGAACTTTTTAATCCATTTAATGTTTTTTATTCAGTCGTTCGTTTTTAAGGATGGCTTATTTGGGGATTACATGTTTAATTAGGCTTCTGCAATAAATCACTTCATTCTTCATTAGCTGAGTGTAGAGCTGTCAAGATGACTTGATTAAAATGTACGGCTCTATTAAATGATTAAATATAATCGATAAGATAATTGATTACAATTTGAATTTTCCATTAATGGGTTCTGTGATTACTATGCAGTTGGAGTAATTAACGGAGCATCTGCATGTGATTACAAATCCATGTTTGGTGTGTTGAAGATTCTCCACATGAATTTCATTCACTCCAATCACTAAAAGCAGAAACGGTGCATTTACGTTGCATTTTTAAAGTGCATTTATGTTGTAGTTACATATTAAACCAACGTAAAGTTAGTTTTGCTGTCGCAAATTGGGTGAATATGAAATAAAAAGCTTTGTTTAGTTAGATCTAAGCTGAACAGCTAATAGACCAAGATTTCACTCCAGACAGAATTAAGCTTTACTGAAGGATTCAGTGTAAAACTACAACATTCAAAGTGAAGAATTTGCCACTTGAAAATCTATTACGAGCTTCAAATGCTGCTGTGTCTATGCAGATCTGGCCTAAGCAGCATTAAACCCTGGAGAGATAGTTGGTTTTCAAATAAGCCCAGTTTTTATTGTTTGGCCTTTAAAGCAAAACAAAACAGCAGCTTAATTAATTTATCATCAAAATAATTACCAGATTATTCAATTACTCTACTCGACAACTAACAGCTACATGTAATTTTGGGTAAAAGATGGGCTGTATTTTAAAATAAATTTGACTTGAAACCAATCTTCTGATTTTTAAAGTAATCTAATTGATTAAATGTATTCAATATTTTAAAATCATATTCAGTTGTTTGCATTACATTTATTCATGTTTTCCCCAAAACTGTACATCATTTCCACACAAAAAAATGTTAACACAGAGAAAAGTGTGTATGTGTACAGGAAATGAGGTGGGATTTTGAGATTTGGGCCAAAAGTTTGGAAGCAACAGTAACTTTGCAAAAGTGAAAATGAAGACCACGGATTCTTCCCATCTCTGGAGAAAAAACCAGTTCTCCAGAGATGCAACTTCATTTACTAACATTTTGGGCTGAAATATTTGTTAAAGTGTTTCCACTGAGGGAATTCAGCAGCTGCCTGTTGGCATCTGTTGCAAGTCTGGAGTTTTTCATCCAGGGAAACGCATCAAAATTCTTATCCTATGGTGATCAGATGCAAAAGATGGAGATTAAGATACCTTTTTTAATTGGGTTTTGAAGGAAGCAAGAGAGGAAGCATTGTGGATATTCTGAGGGAGGGGGTCCCATAGTTTGGGAGCCACGACACTCAAAGATCTAAGACCCATTAAAGACAGTCGAACCAGTACCAGACCAGTACCAGTACCAGTAAGACCGTGTAAAGACCTATTATCAAAAAAGTGGAATTTTTCCCCATAGAATAGACTCCAGTGAGGCTAGTGATGCAACACCAGTGGAATATTGTGGGGTGGTGGTGGCCTAGTGGGTAGGATACTTGCCTCTGGACCAAGAGGTCATGGTTTTGAATCCTACCTTCAGCACCACCACTGGGTTCCTAAGCAAGACCCTTAACCCCAAGTTGCTCCAGTGAGACTGTCCCCTGCAGTTAGCGAATGGAAGTCGCTTTGGATAAAGGCGTCTGCTGAATGCCACAAATGTAAATAGGAGAAATTTGGTAGTTACAAACAGGTTGGTTTGTTGGACAAATTGACTGTACTGTAAAATAATGTTACAAAATTTCTGACTACTTCTACACTTTTGGCCTAGACTGTACATTTTCAGTGTGTATTCTGCTGGAATTAGTAAAACAATGACTGGCGTGATTGATGTTGGGTTGCAAAAGTCCTTTTTGGATGTTATTGTTCACACTTTCTGTTCTCTGAAATTGCCAGATTTTCAGATTTTCATGTTGTAAAATCGTTTGCTTTGAAAAGTTTGCTTACATGTACAAAAAAAAGAATACATAAGTGAAAAGAAAGCGGGGCATGATGCAGTACATTAAAATATTTAAAGCTTGGGCTCTCCTCGTTCTTGTGACTCAGGGGAAGGAGCGTGGTTTGATGTTTGCTGCATGAAAGGCAGGGCTTTGGCCTACCAACTGCGTAACAATAATGATGATGATAATAATAATAATAATAATAATAATATTAATAATAATAATATTTTTATATTTATATGGACCTAGAACAAGAAAAAACATTTAACAGACAGTAATAGATCAAACATTAAACTTTCAACATTGTAGGCAGCTGCTGGTCTGGTGATTAGGGAGTTGCCCCTGTGATCAGAAGGTTGTGGGTTCAAATCCCAGGACTGCCAGTGGCACCACTGAGGTTCACTTTAGCAAGATATCGTCCTCACACACTGCTTCACTTGGTGAATGGGTTAAATCCAGAGGACTCAAGTAATTTCCTCCAGGATCAATATAGTATGTAAAATAAAATGAAAATAAACAGGGCAAATTGCAACAACACAGATTGCAGTAGTAGGAAGGAATATGTAAAGCTTGGGCTCTCCTCGTTATTGTGACTCAGGGGACGGAGCGTGGTTTGATGTTTGCTGCATGAAAGGCAGGGCTTTGGCCAGACGATCATGCGCGGAGACGTTTCCAGCACAGCGGAGTTCAGACACCGGGCTTTAGACACTTACTCACCAAGCTCGTCGAGGCAGGAGAGCTGATCTGGGACCAGACCCTTCTCTTATTTACTGCGACTGTACTGACAAGAACAGATCCTAGATGAGCACTATGAATTTTGTAATGAAGAAATGGAATAACTGTGCTTGAATTTTCAGCAGGCTTGATAATTATAAACTAAAAAAATTATAAAAAAAAACAAACAAACAAACAAACAAAAAAAAAAAATCAAACAAGAAGCAGAAAATGACCTTCCACTCACCAGCAACCTTACTGGAACCCCCTCGCTTGTGGCTTCAGTTAGAGACTGAACTAGGTGTTTCTAATAAAGTGGCCGGTGAGTGGATCTGTTTGGAATCATCACACACTCTCCTCAAACCAAATCTCTAATAGACTCGCTTTTGTGGTTTCTGATGCTGTATGACTCACTGTTATCTATAAACATGAATTAAAATTGAAACTTAAAGAAAGTGGGAGGGGGGCGGAGTTGAATTTTTACCACCTTTTTAAAGGTAGCACTCATTTGACGTAAACATACATAACAGATTTTAGTTTAAAGCTATTTTAAATTCAACAGGAGAATCGTATTCTAACTGTCACAATCTTCACAAATGCAGCATCTTCAGCCTGTAATATATTTCTGTTCTAGTGTTACACTCTCAGAGACAAAAGTTTCTGCAGCCTCTTTGCATGAATTATGGATTTCTCGCCCTGAAAGGTTGTGAATAACAAAGCAAAACCTGTCTGGCGTCAAGAGCACCTTTTAATTTAAGGTGGCAAAGAAATCAGCCTGAATACAAGAAACAGAGAAGAAACAGAGAAAAGAAAGTTTTTTATCCACCTCTGTTATCTCCACATAATCAACTATGCCTCATGAGTTCCAATGCTATAGCTGTGTGTATGCCACTTATATAATACACAATATGGACAAAAGTATTGGGACACAACTGTTTTTCAGGGTTTGGGCCCATTACTTCCAGCGAAGGGTCAATCTTACTGCTTCAGCAGACCAAGACAATTTAGACAACGCCGTGCTTCCAACTTTGTGGACCCAGTTTGGGGAAGAACCTTTTCTATTCCAGCATGACTGTGCCCCAGTGCACAA
>JBBPCZ010028059.1:0-13994 GCA_037974445.1 Brycinus macrolepidotus
TATCTTAATGAATCAATTAATTGATAAATATTCCTTGAATATTTATCTGGTGGAGAATCAATTATAATTAATTTTGAGCTAATAAATTCCTACAATGACATGGGCCCTTTCCCTGTCTCTGACAAAGGGAACATATATGTGCTGTGCGCAATGGACTACTTCACAAAATGGCCGGAGGCCTATTCCCTGCCAGACCAGGAAGCAGAGACAGTGGCAGATGCATTGTTGGAGGGCATGTTCAGTCGGTTTGGCACAGCTGAGGCCATCCACAGCGACCAGGGCAGAAATTTTGAGTCTGTGTGACCGGCTGGGCATACAGAAAACACGCACTACTCCACTGCATCTGCAGAGCGATGGCCTAGCGGAAAGGTTTAACCGCACCATGCAACAGCAACTAGCCATACTTACTGCTGACCACCAGCGTGACTGGGACAGGCATCTACCTCTTGTCCTTATGGCCTACCGCTCAGCTGTGCAGAGCTCCACCAACTGCACCCCCACACTGCTGATGTTGGGAAGAGAAATGCGGACACAAGCAGAGCTGGCTTATGGGAAGTCACCGGACACCCCGACCGAGCCGCCAGGCCCAGAGTATGCCCGCAAACTTCAGGACCGCTTGGACAGTGCACACACTTTTGCCAGAGACCAGCTGGAGAAGTATGGCCTGTGACAGAAGCGATATTATGACTTGAAAAACAGAGAGAGATGTTTCTAGCCTGAAGAGCTGATTTGGGTTTTCACACCCAAACGAAAGAAAGGGCAGTGCCCTAAGCTGGACAGCCACTGGGAGGGCCCTTGTAGAGTTGTAGAACGGATGGGTGAGGTAGTTTACAGGGTGCCCTCCACCGGGATAGGTTAGCTCCATACAGGCAACTGGAACCAATCCCACAACCCCCCGAGCCTTCCCCAGATGCAGATTCCACTCCCAAATCCAATCTCACATCCACTGACCCCACTAATCCTGTTTCTCCCTTACCTCAGACCCCCCTTTCCCTTGCGTCCCCAGGTTCAAAGCCAGGTAGTGCCCCTAGAAGGCCACAGAGACAGAAACGGAGGCCTGCCCGACTTTATTGTGTCCCCTCGTGGGCGAGGGGCTTCATAACGGGGAGGGCAGTGTGGTGACCTTAGTTATTGGGTTTTTGTTATTTAAGTTATTTGTTATAAATGTTCTTTTGCACTTTTATTATCAGTGTTGAGATTGGGGTTAGATGGAGTATGGGAGGGGCGTGTGTGAGAGTGCATGCATGCGTTGTGTGTGTGTGTGTGTGTGTGTGTGTGTGTGTGTGTGTGTGTGGTTGGAGAGCGAGGGAGAAAGCAGGAGTCTGAGAGGTTAGGCTGGTTCAGGTATTAGCGGCGTGAGTTGTGGCCAAAACAGCAACTCGATTGTTACAGGGAAACTTTAATAAAAGAAACTGTTGGAGTTCAGTCAGTCCAGTGTCTATTTAACTGGCGGGTCACTACAATACTTCAGTCTCATTAAGGCTCAAAAATAAACACATTTTTTCACCCACAGTGCACAGAGTTGCTATGTGCGTGGGTGTGAAGAGAATCAGAGGAAAAAACTCAAGTCAGCACAAAACCTGCTATGGCTAACTTAATCTGTCACACTACCACACTTTACTGTCCTTCAGACACATTTTTCACCCAGAAAAGTTATGATATGGCCTCAAATCGGTTAACTGACCTGGCTAGCAGCTTACTATCTAACTAGCAGTGCTAAAACAAGCGTTCACATTTTTATAAATCACAACAGTGACACACGTCTTTCTTTTCATAACTAACCTAAGCTTTAATGTCTCTTTAGCGCTGCAGCAGAAAGGTTTGGGTCCTGAGACGAGACAGGCCAGGACCCACTGGTACATTCTCGATATCTATAATACAGTCCAGTGATGAAAACCTCAGCTGGACTCACCTCATGAATTTATCCAGAATGCCCTCCATCCACGTGTGCATGCGGGAGTTTTGGCTGAACTTGTCGCTCCCCTCAAAAGTCAACTCCTTCCCATCAAAGATAGCCATTTTAGAGGGCACAGCACGACGGGCGGACAAACCTGACGGAGATGAAGAACAAAAGAAAAAAGATTGACTGTATTGTCATGGTCACTGTGCCATCAGAACTGCATGTACACAATCAGTCAAAAGTCTGGACACACCCAACACAAACAATCAAGCTGACACCTTGACCAAGCCTGTGCAACACCCCCAGCAACAACAAGGTCTCTACAGGTCTCAGAGGTTGGGTTTCCAGCAGGGTTTGGGAGAACCCCTCCTAAAAACACACTCACTAAACCTGGCTATGAACAGGTGAGTGGAACCAGGTGTGGGCACAGATTCTTTTTTTTATTCATTTTTAATTGTTTTACATTGTTTGTAAAGGGTATCAAATCTAGTTGCATTAAGGTTATTTAAAGTTAAATATTTTTTCATCTTAATGTTGAAACTTTGCGCTCATGACTGAAAGAAACAAAATGTTGAGCCATGATACACCCTCCCCCACTTCAGGACTAAAAGTATCTGGTGCCCTGGCTGGGCAGCCTCATTCTGCACTCCTCATTTGCAGTCCCGCTGCACAAGCCGGAGTCCCGCCTCAGTTGTTTTGCTTTTGTTCTTGAAGTCTGTTGTCGAGGGCTGAACGGTCAGAGAAAAAAATGTGTCAGAGCACAAAAACATGCCAGGAACATGCCTCAGTTGGTCCAGGAGGACTGACCCTGTAACTAATGATTGTAAGTCGCTCTGGATAAGAGCGTCAGCCAAATGCCCCCTTTACCTTTACTGTGATGAGTCACCTTGACTCACATCCACGTGGAACCACTCACCTACAGTGTCCACAAAATGCTTCATGTGTAGATTTGACGGGTGTATGATGGACCCTCCGGTTTCATATTCTTGTCCCTTTATGTTCTCAGTAGCAAGACGTCCTCCTACGGTCCCTGCCTCGTACACATCAATCTTGACAGACAGTCCAAACTCCTGCCTGAGGAAATACGCTGCTGCCGTCCCTCCGATTCCACCACCGATGATGGCTAAAGAGGACAAAAACATATTCAAAATATCTGTCACATCAAAATTTTATATGACATACCACATCGATACAACTGCCTTTAAATTGGGGGACTGTTTTTTAATTATGAATGGACCAAAATTGAATAAAATCTTGATCCTATACATCATTAAGAAGCCTTGATCCTGCAGTTCCTCTGTAACCATCACTCTGGAGTTCCTCCAGCATGAGGTTCAAAACTGCATCTAAAACAGGGAACGTCTGCAGCTTCCAGGCTTCCTGCAAGACCAGGTTTAGGAACCAGTGGTCTGTGTGATTGGTTTAGAGGTCGCAAGGCCAAATATGTCTCACCAATTTTCTTAGGCGGCTCCTTCAGCTCAGCGCCCGAGGCGAGGCCTTTATGCCCGACTTGACAGATCCAGAAGAAGAGCAGAGCTCTGACTGATAGACTTCTCACAGACATTGTGGATGCTCAGTTCCTCACAGCTACTGGAATCTAAAAAGGGAAAATCAGGGCAGTGAATATCTCCAGGCTCTCTCTCTCTGAGTGCTGGCAGCATTTCAGGGCAATTCAAACCAAAGGTCACCTAATAGTGGCCAACTCACTGGACCAATAAGATAACACATCATTTTATGCATTTATATTAAACCACAGGTTACTTTCAAACATTAAAAAAAAAAAAAAATCATAGTAGTAATAAAATTAGCAAGCCAGTTTGGATCTGCAGTAAAATCTGAGCCAGTAAAAGTTGTAAACAGACTCACTACTTTAAGCTGCTGTAAATCCTCCACTTCAGCTGTTTTATTGGACTAAACTCATGCAAAAGAAGCAAAATCCTCCTGCTGTGTGAGCAGAGGGGCGTAACCTCACCACAGATCTGAAAGGGTGTGTTTGGGAGTCTGCAGTTTATTACCCTTCTCCAGCTGAAGCCCCTCCACCACGCACTTACAAATAACCAGAGCAACTTTGGACGATGCTACATTTTTCAAAATAAAAGTCTGAAACAAACTTAATATTTAAATAAAAGAAGACAGTGGCAGTTGGGGTAAGTTGTTGGTCTCAGGCAGAACTGTTCAGTGCGTATATGCACTGTGTTAGGAGAAGGAAGAAGTGAGTGTGAAGAAGTGTCAGGGTTGTATTTGTGTGTGTGCGGGTACAGTTTATGATTCATTTCTGACTGAGGAGTCTGATGGCCTGAGGCATGAAACTGTTTCCCATTCTGGCAGTGGGGGCCCATATGCTACAGAATCTTTTGCCAGACAAGAGAGAGAAGAGTGTGTGTGTGTGTGAGGGGTGTGTGAGATCACTCACAATGCTGGTGGCTTTGGGGATGCAGTGTGTGGTGTAAATGTCCGTGACAGAGGGGAGAGAGACCCTGATGATCTTCCCAGCTGTCCTCAGTAGGGCCTTGTGACGAAACAATTCCCATACTAAGCAATGTTGCAATTACACAGGATGCTCTCTATAGAGTCATGGATATGTTGGTTACATGATGTGTGCATGCAGTTGACACTGTCCTGTAACTGTATAAAACCTGATAAAATACTTTAATTCAGCAAAAAGTAATTGTTAAAGTGTACAGACGTTAAGTGTGTACTTACTTTCACTTAGAGTATCAACTGGAGCTGTAAACTCACCAGGGGTGCCAAAATGTATGCACACAGCTGTAATCAAAGCTAAAATAAAAAAAACTATTAAATCTGAAAATGCCTCATTTTACCACCTCCTTCCAACTGTGCTGATACTGGATTTGGTTTCTATACTGGTTTATATGAAATACTAATAATGGTAAAATAGTGGCAAATCCGAACTAAATCAGTTTTCTTACGACACCCTGCATGTATCCCTCCACCATGAAGGGGTTTAGTTTTAGGACCAAAAGCTTCTCAGAACTCTGGTAGAACAATGTGTCAGACGTCAGGCGGCGCAACCAAAACCATTTCATGGAATAACTTTCTGTGGGAGCTATTTGGCTTTACAACTCTCCACCATACACCAAGACACTCCAGAAATGTCTTCAAAACTCTACAAAAAAAACATCTTTTATTCAATCAGCGAAAGCTTCCGCTTTATTATCGTATGTTAACAGTGAACATTTCAGAAAAGAAATCAGTTCAGAAATGTGTTAAAAGTTTCTGGCAAAATTAATACAAATCACATTTGTTCCAAACCACAAAAAATAAAAAAATATTGCCCCCTAGTACAAATCCCAAAACTCATACAGTCACTAATGCTCATCTACAGAGTGTGTAAGTTCTCAGTGGTTATTACAAACATGTAGTTTAACAGTAAATCACGTGCATCATCTTGAATTTATACATTACCTTATTATTTTAGCAGTTTATTATTAAGGGTCCCATTTCACCCCTTTAAATCAGCACCTGCAGTGCCTTACACAGACCACCAGAATCTCATTAAATGAGCCCCGGATCAATAACTGCACTTACTTACCCCTGAAAGTGATCTTATTTCAAATTTATCAAACTTGCTAGTAAGAATATATAGACATGTTGACTAAACACCTTCCCTGAAGGCGAAATTAAATATGCTAAATTTGTGCAGTAAGACAATTCATCAATTATTTTCCAGATCCATCCACACATTTGTAATCAATTTAGTAAAGGCACTAAGCTCAGGATATGCAGTGGTCTGCAAAGTCTGACTAATATTTTGGTTTACGATTTCTCTCAGGAACAGTAAAGCAATAGTGCAGCAGGTCCGCTTTACATTTTGGGGGTCCGGCTGCATGACTATTTCTTTACGAAAATAGCTGGCCTTAGATATTTTAGAATCAAGTTTATAGAGCAAAAACCCCCATAAAAAATGAACAAAATATCACAAACATGTAACAACTGTGGTGCCTCCTGAGCAGCGAAACCCATCACCTCTCCGTAAATGCAAGGATCATTGATGCTGTTGTGAGACGAAACCCATTCATTTAAGATTCTGACCTTCTTTTTTGTTGTGTTTTCTTTTGTCCGCTGAAGTCATTTTTTCAACCTCTCTTTTCATTTTTCAATCTCTCTTTGTCCCTTAGCATTAAACAGGCTGTTTCTGTTACTGTGCCTTTAAGACTGATGTATGTAAATGAGCTCTGTTCTGATTGGCTGCCCTGTATTGTGCATCATCCAAAAAGCAGTCCAGGCTTTTTAAATCACTTTAGTGCAAATGGGCAGAGCTAAATTGCTGTGAGCTGGACAGGTGGGTACATATAAATGTATGTGATATCACAAAAAAAGTTTTCAAAACAGGCTGATTTCTGTACATGGACTTTATGTACTGGGGAGTGAAAACATTTTCAAACTACATTAAAGGAAAAAAGGGCCTTTTAAAGAAACTTAACAGTAAGAGCGGAAAATTCATTCCACAGATACTTAGTGGCTTTTGGTCACGGCCCTCCTGACTGGACTGTAGGAGAGTGATCTCAGGTAACTAAGCTGAAATAGTTAAGCAATTTTGAAAAATAATGAGAATCAAATGGCTACAAGTTACTCTCACTGGCCACTTTATTAGAAACACCTACCTTATAGCTCCTCTAGGTGTACAGTTACAGACTGGAGCCCACCCCAATCATCACCGGCCACTAGGTTGAGAGTGGTCCACCACCCAAAATTATCCAGAAACTAACCACTGATGAAGGGCTGGAAGATGTCTAACATGAACTGTGGGCCACAGTCTCTAACCGTACACCAGCAAGGTGGAGTTAAAATAAAGTGGGATACAGTGGATAGTTCTATTGCCCACCAGGACTGGACTCTGACCTCCCCCCTTTACAGCTCTCCACGGAGCCGGGTGTGCAGGTCCTCCTGGTCAATTTTAGCTGTCTGGTCGTTCCAGTGGTGGTGAGCAAGCAGAGCCACGTTCCGGGCAGCGATGGCGCTCATTTCCATGCAGCTGGCGGCCAATTCGATGGCGTTAAGGTAGTATAGGCGGTCATGAAGGACGAATGATGGCATGCTGCTTGGTGGTGGGGTGTATGAGGGGTAAGACAACCAGCGTTTCTCCACCACCTCCTCATATGACTCAAAAATTTCTTGCAGGTGCTCTTTGGACAGCGGCTTCAGAGAAAATGTCCTCCACACTTTGCTCTCGCTAGCTGGTGGCCGGCGGTATCCTGGAGGAATGTTGATCGGGTTCAATGAGCTCAGGCTTAACATTGGCAGTGCCTCGTTATCCGTGGTCAGAATCTCTGAGACGTCAAAGTCCGACGCTCTCTGATGGGTCCCCAGGTACGACATGTTGAGCCGTCCCAGGACCAGCGTGGTAAAAAGCTGTATGTAGCGGCCGGGGAAGTGAGAGGGTACTGGAGGAGAGAAGCCGGTGAAGCTAATGTCAGACAGGCCCTGGTGAAGGGGCGTGGCCATTATCACAATGTCGTAAAGGGAGTGGTCGGGGCCAGAGTCACTGACATAGTTCAACTCATAAATGTTCTCTACAGAGCCTGATTGAAGGGGAGGGAGAGAGAGAGAAAATAGGTCTTGATCAATTATTCAGCCCACAATGTTCAAAGATACTGATGTTTTATTCCAGAATTATTTCTACTGTTACTCTAATCTATTTGAGCAAATACCTTAACCAGCCAACGCTGGTAATGGTTGTGTACCCTGGTCAAATTATGTATTTTTACAGTTCTGTGCATCTTAATGCGCAATTTTATTCGGGTGATCTGGACATCCGGTGAGCAGGTGGTTTTACTACAGCGCTGAGAACAGCAATGGCCTGAAATAACCCTGACCTTTTTCGTTAGCTAATGAAGAAATGTCTCACCGGCTTTGGACGGCCTCATCTTCACAGAGATATCTGTGACCCTGGCTTGGATGAATTCAGCTTTACTATGGTCCAGGAGCCCCGAGCAAACCCGTTTATTGCCTCCATCCACTGCCCACAACCCCGAGTCAGTGCAGGCCAGGGACACGGCACCTGCACCGGAGAAACAAAACACGTTTATTATTTGAATATATTTTTATAATTAAAGGTTAATGCGTGTTTGTCAACAAAAGTGTCCCGGGAGACTCACCCACGAAAGCAGCAAAATCAGCTCTCTGGGCATAGTTAATACGTGAGATCGGAGTCACAAAATTGTTGAGGTAGGCTTAAGAGAAGCCGTCGGCCAGCATGGCCTCCTCCAGTGTCTGATTGAGCAGTGTGAGGTAGCTGTCTCCACCCATGGCGTGCAGCAGCCGCTGCACACTGGAAAAGGAGTAACCAAACTGCTGGTACTGGTAAATCCTGTTAGGAGGAGAAGACGAAATGTCAGTTACCATTCTGAGTACTAAGAGTGACCCTGTAGAGAATCTTCAGCCTGGTAAACATGAGCCAGGTCCATGAGCTGCTGTTCATCTAAGGCTGTTCGGACCACTTCAGTGTTTCACATGGTCCCAGAGTCATGGTTTAATGTGCATATGTGAGCACAGCAAATGATCAAGAGCCCTCAACGAGCCCAAGAGCAAATAAAAACAGACCAGCATGATTTGTTTATGGTTGGTTGGTCCTGCTGTTTTGACTGAAGAACTTTCAGGCCTAACAAACGTCTACCATAAGTTTGTGAGATCTTGAGCAGAGACATATATGGCTATTGAAAATCTATTCAAAATGTATACAGCCATTCCACATGTGTTTCAGAGAGCCCCAGGTATGGAGTTAACTCGGTGTCCACAAACGCAGGGCACCCCTATGCCTATGCAGATTTTGTCTTATTAACTCTGATTGGCATGCATCACCACAGCACTGGATATCCCACCTATAAAGCACCAGTAACATCTCTTTAGAGATGCTTTACATTGCAGAATATGGCTGTTTTGAACAACAAAGGATTTGTCATTGTTGCTGGCGCAGATCTAAATTCCATCAGCACGTGAACTTTACTACGAGAGGGAAGAACTGTTTGGACAAAGTCTACACCAACGTGTGTGAGGCCTACAAAGCCCACATGCATGCCATGTTTCCTCCGACCACACAACGGTGATGTTATTCCCTGCAAACGCATCACTGCTGAAACACAAAACCAGCCAGGAAAACCATTACAGTCTGGCCGAGTGGAGCCATCCCAGCACTAGGACTGTTTTGACTGCACAGATTAGAACATGCTCAGAGAAGCCGCTACCCATGGCGGCTCCATCAATTTGGAGGAGTACACTGACTCTGTGACCTCCTACATCAGCAAATGCATAGAGGATGTTACGGTCTCCACACGCGTCACCATAAGAGCCAATGAAAAGCCCTGGTTCACTGCAAAGGTCCATGCCCTGCTGAGAGAGCAAGATGCTACCTTCAGGGGACAGAGCTGCTCTAAGAACAGCCAGGGCACCTTTCACGAGCCATCAGAAAAGCCAAGCGGGACTACACACACAAGATAAAGAGTCACTTCCACAACACCAAAGACACTCGCAGCTTATGGCAGGGCATTCCCAATGCAAGGCACCCAATACAAGCCTGCACCAAGCAGCAGTAAAGGAGATGCAACATTAACCAAGGTACTGAAAGAGTTCTATGCATAGTTTGATGCACTGAACAAGGAGCCTGTGAGGAAAACCACCCCTCCCACTACCGACCAGGTCATCTGTCCGCCTACAGCCAATGTGAGAAGAACTTTAACCAAGGTCAACCCACAAAAAGCTGCTGGACCAGACAACATTCCCGGTCGTGTGCTCAGAGAATGTGCTGATCAACTGGCTGACGTCTTCCTAGCCATCTTCAACACATCACTGAGCCAGATGATCATCTCATCATGCTTCAAGTCCACCACCATCATCCCAGTGCCAAAGAAATCTACAATATCCTGCCTGGATGACTCCTGCCCCATCACACTAACCCCTATCATCATGAAGTGCTCTGAAAGACTTGTCATGGCACACAGTAAGAACAGCCTCCCCCATTCACTACAGTTTGCATATCTCCCAAACAGATTGACAGAGGATGCCATATCCTCTGCCCTTCACCTCTCCCTATCTCACCTGGACCGGAGGGACACTTATGTTAGAATGCTATTTATAGACTTCAGTTCAGCATTCAACACCATAATCCCACGGAGTGAGCTGGGACTGAGCACCTCTCTGTGCAACTGGACACTGGACTTTCTGTCAGAGAGGCCTCAGTCCATCTGCATCGGTGACAATGTTTTTAGCACCATCAGACTGAGCACAGGAGCTCCTCAGGGCTGCGTACTCAGTCCACTACTGTTCACACTGCTGACCCACGACTGCACTGCCAAGCACAGCTCAAACCACATCATCAAGTTCACTGACGACTTGACTGTGGTGGGGCTAATCAGTCACAATGATAAGTCAGTGTACAGAGATGAGGTTCAGCAGCTGGGTGTCTGGTGCAGTGAGAACAATCTGCTTCTGAATGTGGAAAAAAAATAAAGAAATGATTGTCGACTTCAGAAAAACTGGCTCCAACCACACACCACTCAGCATCAATGGCTCCATGGTAGAGACAGTAAAGAACACCAGGTTTCTGGGAGTGCACATCTCAGACAACCTCATCTAGACCCCCAATACCTCCTCCCTCACCAAAAAGGCACAGCAGCGTCTTCACTTCCTAAGACGACTGAAACGCAGTGTTCTACACAGGCACCATAGAGAGCGTCCTGACCAGCCGCATCTCTGTCTAACACAGCAGTGCCAGTGCTGCAGACCAGAACGGATTGTTAAAACAGCTGGGAACATCATCTGAGGGTCTCTCCCCTCACTACAAGACATCTTCCACAAGCGATGCAACAGGGAAAGCCTCCTGCATTGTGTGTGACTCCTCACACTGCTCTCATCTGGCAGACGGTATCACAGCATCAAAGCCTGACCAGGCAGACTGTGAAAGAGCTTTTTCCCACAAGCCATAAGACTCCTCAACACACTGCATATTTATATATGTTTACTCTGTGTCCTTTCTACCCTGTAAAATCTGGAGCCACGGCGTCTTGTCTCACTGTATACATGTATACAGCTGAGATGACCAAGTTCACTTTATTGCTGCTGGCAGGTCCAAGTGTCCACCTTTCATTACTTAAAAATAATTAATACATTTTAAATTGTGTTCCATGTCGTTACTTACAGTGGACAGTGGTCACCAATCCTTTCCTACCATGTTAAGCTGTTACCTGCATCTAACATGAGGCCCCCTCCCCTTATTATACACTCCAGCCAGTCAGGGACTTCTGAAGAAGTTCATTAGCCAGAGAAGGTATTGCAGATTGTGGCTGGAACTGGGCTTCTTAGGAAGGTAGATCTCAATGACCAGGGTTGGTGAGCCTTGCCCTACACATAGCATGTTTTTATACTGTTCCAATATTTCTGGAATTTCAACAACCCCCTGTTCAAACACAATCCAAACTGCAGGTGTGATTTGTATGGTGAGGAACCAGCAACAAAAATATGAAAACCTCTAAGTTTAAGATTATAAAATAAATAAAAGGTTTAGGTCCCGAGACGAGACAAGTCAAGACCCACAAGTACAGGACAGTCTCGATATCTATAATACTGTCCAAGTGATGATGAGAACCTCAGTTGGACTCACCTCATGAATTTGTCCAGAATGTCCTCCATCCACATGCGCATGCGGAAGGAGTTTAGGCCATAGTGCCACAGCATGCGCAGGATGTTTATGATGAGCCAGTCACTCGACTGAAAGGTCAGCTCCTTCCCGTCAAAGATAGCCATTTTAGAGGGTACAGTGGGACGGGCAGACAAACCTGATGGAGACAAGGAGCGAGAGAGAAAAGATCCACTGTATCGTATACTACCAGGCGTAAGTCTGGACACACCTAAATGATCATGCACTGAAATTCGCTTCCAACACAGACAGTGAAGTTGACACCTTGGCCAAGCCTGTGCAATGCTCCCCAGCAACAACAGGGTCTCAACAGGTCTCAGAGGTTGGTGTCCAGCAATGTTTGGTAGAACCTCTCCTTAAATTGCACTCATTAAACTCGGTAATGAACAAGTGAGCTGAACCAGGTCTGTTTGAGCAAGCTGTGCCCTCCAGATGAAGCGACATCAAGGCAAAAGGGGCAGAACTACTTCGCAGAGTCTAAAAAGATAGCTTGGATTTTTTTGGTATTTTTGTTGGTGTTTGCATAACTGCATATGTGTTATATCTTAGTTTTGATGTCATTATTATTGTAACACATTGGAAAGGTTTTTATTAAACGAAGAAACTATGAGTAGGTATTATGTGAACATGTCATGAACAGACCCACAGAAGTGGTCCAAATGTACTTAATTTCTGAAAATCTTATTATATTAACCTCATTTACATACATCTTTAATGCACAGTAAAAAAGGTAACCTTGAGCAAGGTACCATCCCCAAACACTTTCCCCCCCCACTATTCAAAATCATTTGTTTCGTCCCCCCCACTTTTTCCCTCCCAGACTACAGCCGAGACGTAGAGCGCGGGGTCCCCCCCACATTAAAAATGCTTCCGGCACCCATGATGTGTACTATTGTGGTGTTTCTGTTATTTTGCTCACTTCTGTACAAATACTGACTGACTGCACGAGGCTGATTGCAGGTGAATAAATAATGACCCAAACATGCTGACCTGGCAGTCAAAGGCTCTCAAACAGATCATTTTTACCAGACCAAGCAGACCTGACCCAGACTGAACAGTGCAACCATGTCCCCAAGTGGTAGATGAGACTGGAATAAGGACAATTAGATATCCTGGTCTGGTAGAACCTGCGGATGTCTCTGCATTAAACACTGGAGGTTTATTTGAGTTTTCTGTCTGCACTTTAGCTTTATACTCACTTTCAGACGACAACGTCCAAACATTTCTGGATATTACTGTGATGAGTACATGTGGAAATGCTCACCTAGTCTATCCACAAAGTGCTTCATGTGTAGATTCAGCGGGTGTATGACAGACCCCCCTGTTTCATATTCTTGTCCCCTGATTTTCACAGTAGCAAGACGTCCTCCTATGGTCCCCGCCTCGTACACATCAATCTTGACGGACGGTCCAAACTCCTGCCTGAGGAAATACGCTGCTGCCGTCCCTCCGATTCCACCACCGATGACGGCTAAAGAGTACAAAGACATATTCCGAATACCATCATACAAATATTTTATATTACACACCATATCAATACAACAGCCTTTAAATGGGCTGACTGAAATCACCTAACATGACATAGGATTTTGTTCCCATTCATCAACATTAAGCTTGCTTATCATTAAAAAAGTCAGATTTTTGCTTTGACAGCCGCAGTGAATATCACACCCAAGAGTTCCTCTATTTTCATTTTTAGTGCTGAGCTGGGTGAAAGTGGCCAGTTTCTCACTTCATACTTCCCGTCTAGATCACTCTTTCACAACCTTGGTCCTGCAGTTCCTCTGTAACCATCACTCTGGAGTTCCCCCAGCATGAGGTTCAATCTGCATCTATAACAGGGAATGTCTGCAGCTTCCAGGCTTCCTGCATGACCAGGTTTAGGAACCAGTGGTCTGTGTGATTATCCTAGCGGTCACAAGGCCAAATATGTCTTACCAATTTTCTTAGGTGGCTCCTTCAGCTCGGCGCCCGAGGCGAGACCCTTATGCCCGACTTGACAGATCCAGAAGAAGAACAGAGCTCTGACTGACAGACTTCTCACAGACATTGTGGATGCTCAGTCCCTCACAGCTACTGGATCTAAAAAGGGAAAATAAGGGCAGTGAATATCTCCTGGCTGTCTCTCTTTGAGTGCTTGCAGCATTTCAGGACAATTCAAACCAGGGGTCACAGGGTCCAACTAACTGGAGATCCAATTAACTAACATATTTTATGCATATAGATCAAACCACAGGTTACTTTCAAACATAATAATGACAATAATAATAAAACTGGCCGGTCATCACATCTGGATCTGCAGTAAAATCTAAGCCAGTAAAGTTGTAAACAGACTCACTACTTTAAGCTGCTGTAAATCCTCCACTTCAGCTGTTTTATTGGACTAAACTCATGCAAAAGAAGCAAAATCCTCCTGCTGTGTGAGCAGAGGGGCGTAACCTC
>JBBPCZ010028069.1:0-13994 GCA_037974445.1 Brycinus macrolepidotus
CCAGTCTTCGGCGGGCCGGATTAAAAAGACCAACGGGCCGGACGTGGCCCGCGGGCCGTAGTTTGCCCACCCCTGATCTAGCCTCTAGTGGATTCAATCATTTGGCTTCTTTCAAGTGTTCTAAGGTTTTTATGATATGTCAAAATCGAAAATGGGTTTTTTGTCCCTTCTAGCCAGTGCCTACACTCACTGAGAGCTACCTTAATAGTCAAAAGTTCCTTATCACTTACATGATAATTTCTTTCTGCTTATAGGTAAGCTCAAGGATGCACCTTACCAGACTCCTCTTGTCACTGGGATAGGACCGCCTCTACTCCTTCAGATAACGCATCCACTTCTGCAATGAATGGTAATTCTGGGTTAGGGTATACCAGTAATGGAGCTGACATGAATCAGGTCTTTAATAGCTGAAATTCCTGTTGCGTGGCTGCAGTCCATTTAACTCAGTGACGGGCACAGCAATGGAATTAAAGTTTTGAAAGAATCTCCAATAATAATTTGCAAACACATGAATCTTTGTATTTCCTTCACTGACTGTGGTACTGGCTGTTCTTGAATTGCTTGGACCTTGAGGGGTTCCATACGAATGCCCATTTCATCAATCATGTATGCTAGGAAGTTTACCGACTTCTGATTAAAATCACATTTTTCGACCTTAACAAACAGGTGGTTTTGAAGTAGACATGTGAGAAACGCTCCTACTTGTTTTTAGTCAGCGAGCACTTCATTCACTAACCCTTGGAACACAGATGACTAAGTACTCATATTCTCCCCTAGTGTTGGTGAATGTTGTCTTCCATTCATTGGCACAACATATGCTCAATAAATTATAACTGCTTCAGAGTTACCAGTTTGGTAAAAATCTTGGTTTCTCTAATCATTTTAACGTTTGAAAGGAAGAGTGGAAGTGGAAAACGATTTTTAACGGTTTTTTTGTTGAGTGCACGATGTTCAATACAAGGTCGAAAACCCCCAACCTGCTTCTTTATGAAGAAAAAAGGCAGCTGGAGAGGACAATAGATGGATGTAATCTAGTTTCAGAGCCTCTGAAATGTATTCATCGAGATCTTGTTGTTCAGGTAATGAAAGCGGGTATACTCTGCCGTTGGGTAGTGGTGCTCTGGGTAATAACTCTATAGCACAATCACTTGCTCCATGGGGTGGAAGTTGCTGCGTTTTTAAGAGGGAGAACACTTCTCTTAAATCATCATACTCTGGAGGGATGTCAACCACCTGATGTTGCTGTGGGCTTTCTAGGGAGGTGACGTGAACAGGAACATTAAGACAGTGATCAAAGCAGTCTGAGCCCCATTTTGTATCTTTCCAGTAGACCAGTTGAGGGATTGCGTTTAACTAACCAAAATGGCTTAAAATAATTATGGTTCTATTTTCTCATCATGAAATAGTCCAACACGCATGATTATTGAATGAGTTCTCTGATTTACTACCCCTTCTCCTATAGCTTGTCCATTTATAGTTTGTAATCTGAGCAAGGGTGAGTAAGGTTTACTTGGAATTCCTAAGGTAGTCATTAATGTCTCATCCTTTAAATTTCCCACAGAGCCAGAGCCTAGGAAAGGAGAGAGGGAAACATTTTGTTAAATCCATTGAAATTCCACTTTAATTTCAAACTGCGTTTGACTGTACTTGGTTTGAGGTGTACTCACCGCACTGCATTTTTCAGTTTTCTGATGAGGACATGATGGGCATTGTTTCACTAGATGGCAAGGTTTTCCACAGTAGAAACACGGTCGGTTGAGTTTTCTCCATTCTCGTTCTTCTTGACTGAAGCAGGTATTTCCAAGATGCATGGGTTAATTCTAAAAGATCATTCTTCACTGCAGCAAGCTATTTCCATCTTTAACTCTTCCCAGAGACCCCTATAATACATCATTTTCATTGAAACTGCTGCCAGCATCAAGCGTATGAAATTGCAAAGCATATTCAGCTGCAGTCTTACTCCCTTGAGTTAATGCCGTGATCCTTTCCCCTTCTCCTTTCCCTGTAATGGGATGATCTCCTTAAAATGGCTTAAAATGTGTTCTAGTGACCTTAAACAAGCTATGTTTTGGTTCCAGATAGCCGTGGCCCACTTCAACGCCTTTCCTGTAAGTACAGATATAACAAAGGGGATTTTATCTTCGTCCAGTAGAAAAACTTTAGCGTGGTGTACAAAATACAAAGAACACTGTAACAAGAAACCTTGGCATTGGTCAGGATTACTGTCCAATCATTCAGGTACTGGCACAGTTATGGAATGAGTTGAAGGGGGGAATAATGTCACTTCTGCTGACTGTGGTGCACACGGATTTCTTAAAGCACGTCATTTATTTGTTTGAGTGGCAGTTCATAGTTGTCCAACATGGCTCCCTGGTGAGCAAACTCTTGTTGGATCGAATTGGCTTCTTCTGAGTCCATGTTTGGCTAAGTATTCTGTAACCAATGGTGGAGAGAGACTCAAGTGCAGTTAAAAGATTAATATCATAAACAGTATTCGAGGTCACAAGCATTGGTCAAGGATTGGAATACCGTGATAACAAAGAGAATCCCGAGGCGAGATCCGTTTTACATTCCAAGTCAACCAGCTACAATCAGAGGCATGAGGGTCAGGGAAAACATGAAATCCAAGATGTACAAAAAACAAGTCAAAAGCCAGAAACGTGAGTATCATAGGCAAGGCTAGAGGCATAAATCAAAGTACAAAACAAATAAGAATCAAAAATGAGAAGCAGCCTTTATGACAACTGGGACTTATTGGATTAAGCATTTATAAATGTTTATATAGGTTTATGTCAGTAGTCATGAAAGGATTCTGTAGCCTTATGACCTTCAGTAAGCTGTTATCAAAGTTATGTATGCCATCTGTGTCTTCTCTGAGCATATATTATAATGTGTACGATAAAAATGACATGTTTGCCTTAAGAACATCATGAAGTTAAAGGTTTATGCCAAATCTTATCCAAAACATGCAAGATCTAAAGAGGACTGTGGTTTTGAAATACGTTCAGTGAAGTGTCATGAATGCAAGTAACTGATTTAAACTGACATGTCAAACTTTGATATGTAACACCATACAGAGGACATCATGTCATTGGTGATCCAACTGATATATCACATGACAATTTTCTTAATAATAGTAATAATAATAATTTAATTTCAGAGGAGGTGCAAACCCTAAAGGAGATTTTGCTTTGCAGATAAGCAAAAAAACTTGAATCACTTACCTTTAAATGTCAACACTTACCCTAAATCTTACATAATACTTTATTACAGTATTTCCCAACCCTGGTCCTCCAATCAACTAAACTCATTAACATAAAAGTTGGAGTGGGTGTTTTTAAAGCACTAAAATGGGGGGCCTCCAGGGCCAGAATGAGGAAACACTGCTCTATTAGATCGTATGACACTTTATAAACCTTTATCTTAAGAATGACTTTGTTAAAAAAAAAAAATCAGTGCTGTATTATTAATATACTGCAACGTATGCTCAAACATGAGAAATAGAAGTCATGTAACATATAACGATGCACTACAACATTTGTGATCACAGTATTGTTATGATCATACTGCATACAATGACAGTTCTTTCTTAACATACACACCAAAGACAAATTCTGACTTTCTTGTATTTTTCCATAATAAAAATAATAATAATAATAATAATATTAAATAATATTTCAGTAATAATAACAATATTAACCAACAACCCCCTGTCATCAAGCAAAAATGCCCAACTACCCTCCCTAACACCACATTTCACTCGGGTGTGTTATGATATCTGACTCATGTAGAACGAAACTCACAAATGAACGACTGTGTGCTGTATATTGTTCATTAAAAGGCATTATGGTATACACACGTATAATGTAGAGGGCTTATATGAGTGTTGCTCGTTTCCTTTAGCCGTTTTCCCAAACTGCGTATTTATATATGCATCCCATGGGGCTTCAGACACTTTATTCGTCATAACGAGAAGTGCATATATTGCTGCACTAGGATTATCTGTATCTACATATGACTCGAGAGAACAGGTATCTAATGCCACATTTCCCAAAATGAAAAAAAGAAAAAAAACTAATTACAAGTGGTTATATTTTGTGCATCTTTCTACCACTATAACACTTCGTCCTCATATTGTTCTTTGTAAATCACAGCATTGATGACAGCTGGGGAGGCAGGGTTCTCTCTCTTTCATTTTGTATAATGAAATAAGAGCTCCCTCGGTGAAACTGATTGGATAAAAAGCTTCTCATATATGACGACGCTCCGACACTCAGTTGGATTACCTGACTTAAATGACTGATTTTGTTCCGTCTGGTCAGAAATGGTGTTTTTAAACCTTGCAAAGTCAACTGATTTACTTCTGAATCTTGCATGGAGGTTTTGGATAGAGGTTCGTTTCTGTTCTTCTCAGAAACAAAAAAACAAGCACGCAGATGAAAATTGGGTCTTTCTCTGAGCAGCTGTCAAGATAGGCAAGAAAAAACACACGCTCTGCCATTTTCAATCTGTATCACAACCATCAGTCACATGCTGATGTCAGACACCTAGTAAATGTCATGGTTATGGTCGTCATGTTGGTCTGCCTTTAATTTACATTGGCTAGGTTTGAAGTCCTCATCTTTACATGGAAATCCTTGCTTCTTCAATTGATGCAGCCTGCTCTGAGATACTGCAATGCACCACAGCTTTCACATAGTGTACCTGTGGCTAAATGTTCAAAGCACTTTGCAGACATATCACAGTGAATGTATCTCTGCATTATGAACAGCAAATGACGCACGTTCTGTTTCAGCAAGCACACGCTGTGGACATAACATCAGAAAGAATTGTGCTATTTTACTGCCAAAGTCTGGTGACCCAGCTAATACAGGGTTTCAGCATTGTATGAACTTCTGTCTTGAGAAAATAACATCTAATTCGCTGCTAAGCGCTCGACTGGTTGGAGTGTATGTGGCTGTGACTGCTGAACCAAGCTCTAATTGAATTATGTAATAATGTCATTACAATGAGCACAGATGAACACACGTTTTAGCCATTCTACATTGTGTTTAAACACTTTTAAAGCATTTATTTTATTATTTTATCTGGCTCGTGTTTGTTCCTTTTCATGCATAATGAGTTTTTTTCTGGAATCAAACTGAATCATTCAGATCATACAGTGTTGAGTTCTCTGCATGTTGGCAAGTGCAATGCACTGTGGGGCCAAAAATGTGTGGATGGCCCTTTTGATGAGTGTGTTCAGCTAGAAGAGACACACCGGGTGCATTAAATCAGGCACATAAGAGGAGAACACCTGCTTGAATGCAAAGTGCCAACTGTAAAGTTTGGTGGAGGAGGAATAATGGTCTGGACCGTTCAGGTTTTTCATGGTTTGATCTCCTTTAATTGTTTAATAAATGTTTAATTTTTCCAGTATGCTGTATTTAGCAAATAAATAGAAAATGTGCATTACAGTTTGAAGAGAGATAACTTACTTAAGTTTGTTTCCTGTAGAAAAAGTGTATGCAGAGTCCTGAATGGAAGCCTTCAGGAGTTTTGAGCTACTGCTCTCACCACAGTTGTGAGTCTCCAAATCTCTCTCTCTCTTTTTTTTTTTTGAGATCCAGGGATATTTATCAATCATTCAGGGCTGTGGCCTAGGAGGCCAAAAATGCCCATGGGTGTATGTATTGTTACTTGGAAAATCAGCAAAACATGTCATTTGGCCTGTGGTGTTTATACTTTTGCATTTAACAAATGGTTTGCTTAAGAATATTTAAAATATATACTGTATTTTATAAACAATACTGTGCTCGTAAAACACCATATAACTTTACGATCAATTCAGCCAACCTTAATGCAGTAAAAAATAATAAGAAAGAGTAGCTGAATGGTGTAGTTGAAATCTTGTGAGCTGGGTTTGATAAGACAAGTGAATAACTCTACAGTGCCAGGTGTAAAAGTAGGTGTAGGAAGAATAATGATCTTGTTTTTCATGGTTTGATCTCTTTATTTCCGGGGAGGGGAAATCTTAATGTTACACCTTGCGCTGACATTACAGACAACTGTGTTTCCAACCTTGCGGCACCAGTTTGGGGAAGGTTTCATGTTTCAGCAGGACAATGTGTACAATAAAGAAACATTTGGTATGGAAGATTTAAACTGGGTTGCACAGACCCTTGAACTCAACCCCACTGAGCACCTCTGGGTTGAAATGAAATACTGTGAGCCAGGCATTATTACTTAATATCAGTGTCGAACCTCACAGGTGCTCAAACATTCCAGGAACCATATTCCGATATCTAGCAAATGCAGGGACAGCCCATGATTTTTGAATGAGATGTTGAACCAGTTTATATGGGTGTATTTGACTACATTTGACTAAACTGCTTGTTTATCTACTCATCACATGTTTGTTGTCTATGCATGTTTGGATCTCTGATGCGTTTAAATCTCTTCATTTGAATGTTACATGACATGCTGTGCGGATTATCACAGAGAGCGGGTTCCACACATGTTTTCCTATTAGCATAAAGTGTCATAAGATGGATCAAATCTGAAGCCCTGTGCACGAGCATCCCCCTGTGAAATTAAACAAACTTAAGTGCTTCATAGAGATGTCTAATGCATTTTAAGAGGGGATTTAATTTGATTCGCTGAGCTCATATTCTTTTGACTCTTTTCTCAAGAGACTTCTGGTAGCGACCCATTAAGAAGGACCAGCGACCCTGCTGAAGCGAATCGCTGGAAGCCATACAGCTCTAAATAGGGGATGTTTTTGTGACGTGTGAGGACCACAGAGGCAGCTGAGATCACACTGTAGAAGAAACCCAGGCCACTGATCAAGCCCTTATTAGACTCTACTGCTTCTCAGCCCTTTTTCACTAAGCGTTCCAGACTAAAACTGACTAAACACTGTTACCCCCACATATAGGCACACTGTGAGTGACAGAATTCCACAGTAAAATACATCCTGTGGTGATCTCTGTAGTGAAAACAGTAACAGTTTCAGAGGATTTGAGAAGATGTCCGGGAAAGCCTGCAGTATTTTCACCCGAGCCAGTGGAGTCGGGTCATGAATCATCAAGATGCTGGAGCGAGGACCTTCACAAACCTCCACTAATTTATAATTCAGTCTTTTTTGAGTGAGTTAGTCACGATTCGTTCCACCAAGTGAACTGCCCAAATCAGCTGAAGCACCTTTTGCATGAATTCCAAAGATGAAGTTTGTTTTTGTATATTTTATATATACAGTACTGTGTAAAAGTCTTAGACATTAGAATAAATACAAATATACAAATATAGCAACATGATGGTTTGTTTGTTTTTAAAGTAATATCTTGATTAGAGGAGTACAGTCAGAGGAACACAGGTTTGGCACAGATTAGTTCAGTTCCATCAGCAGCTCCTGATTTAGTTTAATGAAGGACTGATCAGCTAAAGCAGGTCCTGGATGAAAACTCTAAACACAAAAGCTCAAAAGGTATTGTATTATAACTATTTGTATTTATTTTAATGCTAGCAAGGTTGTTTGGGATTAAACGTTTGACGACCCTGCTGAAATGACATGTTGTTGAAGTGAAGTATCCATTTCTACTGAGAAAACATTTTTGCACAGATACTGTTTATTTGTTGAATTGAACATTTTAGAATAAATGTGCCATGTGGTGTGTTACATTTTAAGTTTTTTTTCCCAGTCTGTTCAACTTAAATCATTAGAATTTGTGCAGTAAAATCTGCATTTAAACACCATAATTACCTTCCATGCTCAGAAGTTGGCAAATGGTTTGGAAAAGATAAGTGGCTTTGCATTCAATCATGTTTTACACACACACACACACACACACACACACACACACACACAAACACAGTACTGTGCTTGCAAAATACCAAACCACATTAGAAAAAATACAAACAAACAATAATGCAGTGGAAACTAAGAAGAATTCCTCCTTATTATGAATAAATAAGTCACAATAATAGGTTCCCGATTTCTCCTGTACACCCTGAGTTCTCGAATGGACTTGTTGAAATTCATCACCCTCACACTTGGTTTAACTTCCTGAAGCCTTTATGAGCCGAATCAGGTACTGGATAATAATAATAATAATAATAATAACAATAATAATAATAATAATAATAATAATACATTTTATTTGTCAGCGCCTTTCACGGCTCTCAAGGTCACTTTACAGGAAATACAATACAATATACAAATTTACATAAAAAGACATTTATATAGGATAGGAACTGCAAGTAACTGAGCTGCCATAAGGCATAAATATCATAACAAATCATAAAAAAAACATGAAGCGTACTATTTGTAGTAATGTTATTTGTACTTATTGTAATGTTTGTGCTTTTTCTGAACACACAAACACCTCCTAACCAAATAAATAGACTTTTAAACCTGATTTTGTGGATGTCATGCTGTAGAGAGCACATTTATTTGTGTTATAAATCTGTGCACGACACCAGTAACTGCTCCTAGGAAGACATCCATAATCCATGCGCGAGTGTGAAAGAACTGATTTCATGACGGAAGCAGTGAATTAACCTTTAGGATTAAAAAAAAACACTCCACGTTGACATCACACCTGGCGTCGTGACGCGTTTCGCGTGACCACGCGCGCGCCTTCAAATCCGCTCCGTCGAGCGCGCCTGCAGAGTCCAAGAGGAGCGCGAGCGCCGGGGACATGAGGAGCGAACGGAGAACAAAGCGCGCGACTGGGAGCGCGAGCCTCAGCAGCAACAACAACAACAACAACAAAAACTACTACTACAACAACTACAGAGACACCACGAGCACGAGCGCGCTCTCTCCCACCCACGGCGCGAGCCTCAGCCTCGCCGTGCTGCTGCTGCTCTCCACCCTGCAGCTCTGCTCAGGTACGAGTTTCATCCTCTCCCTCTCCTTCTCTTTCTCTTCGTGGTGTCTTCATGTGCAGTGTCCAGTCTGACTGGAAACTGTGCTCATTTATTCATCCATGAACACCTTTCCTAAACTGGAAAAGCATTTTATTAAACCATGAACACCTTTCTTAAACTGGAAAAGCGTTTTATTAACTAATGAACACCTTTCTTAAACTGGAAAAGCGTTTTATTAAACCCATGAACACCTTTCTTAAACTGGAAAAGCGTTTTATTAACTCATGAACTCCTTTCTTAAACTGGAAAAGCGTTTTATTAATCTATGAACTCCTTTCTTAAACTGGAAAAGCGTTTTATTTATCCATGAACACCTTTCTTAAACTGGAAAAGCGTTTTATTAATCTATGAACACCTTTCTTAAACTAGAAAAGCGTTTTATTAATCTATGAACACCTTTCTTAAACTGGAAAAGCGTTTTATTTATCCATGGTCACCTTTCCTAAACTGGAAATGCACTTTATTTATCCATAAACACCTCTCCTAAACTGGAAAAGTGTTTTATTAATCTATGAACACCTCTCCTAAACTGGAAAAGTGTTTTATTTATCTATGAACACCTTTCTTAAAGGCGTGAAAAGTTCATTTATCACTCTTCTTAGAGGGGAAATTCCACCATTTTCCCAAAATGTCTGTGTAATTGATTTGTAAACAACAACATGCGAGTTGGATGATGTGAAGAGATTTGTAGACAAAATGGTTCATTTCCTGCCCTGAATTCTTTACAGTGGTGTTTGTAGGGAAAGGGATATATTATATTTACTGACCAGTAAACCTATGTGTCTTCTAAATCTAGTGCATATAATGCTGATAATGATAAATACGAAAAAAGTACTATTTTACCAAAAATGTACTGCAAAACGCTTTCTGTGAGGTATAGCTTTTAGTGATTAAAAAATTCGGATGTCTGGTCCCCATTGTCCCCAAATAGTGTATTTCTAAACTGGTGTATTTCACACCAGACCACTCTGTACAAGTCTGTTTACATCTGAATGATTGAGTTATGCAGCAATTTTGAAAAATTGGTGGAATTCCCCTTTAATGCAGCCTGAGTTCAATTTTAAAACTGCTGAACAAACTACAGATGAGAGAAATCACAGGAAAACCTAATAATTTGGCCTCAGTTCAAATGAAAAAAAACCTCTGAACACGTAATAGAATGGAAAGTAATTGGAAACGGAAGTAAGACTTTTTAGAGGCTTACTGTGCAGAGTTTACATCTTACAAACAAAACCTGTACAAAGAACTGCAAGCTACAGGTGTTAGTTTTCTAAAAGGCTGCTGCATACTCCGTCATTTATTATCTTCCAGTATTAATGCAAAATTGTCTGAGAGAGCATAATTATTCAACTCACGCCACTATACATACGGTTTTACAAGAAAGTATATAGTAGCATAAAAAAAAAACAATAGGTGACCAGTCATTTCCGAAATGAAACTATTGTGGTTGAATAGAGAACTCAGAAATCTAAGAAATTTATTCTTGTTCATTCTTTCCATCTAAACAGAGAGCTGCTGGTTCAGGGGCTTCCCTCTCCGCACTAATGAGAGACTGAAGAGGTTTTGGCATGTCAGACAGTATTTTAAAGGAGTCAATTTATTTGAACTAGCATTGTGAAGCATTTGTCACTATCAATGGGATCATAAAGGCTGTGGACTTGAGTGTGTGTGCGCATGTGTGTGTGTGTGTCTCTGTGTGTGTGTGTGTGTGTGTGTGTGTGTGTGGCTGCAGTGTATGTCTGACAGCTGTTGAAATCCGATTGTTTGATGGAGTGCCTGAAGCATCATAGATGAAGTTTGTAAATCGGACTTAGAATGACTCAAATTAGGTGGACGAATGAATGTTTTGGGACACTGTGTCTTAACACACGCTCCAGTTTTGTTCTTTGGCTTTTACGCTGCTCCACTCTCAGACTTAGAAGCTTTGGTGACAGAGAAAGCCAGAAATAGAGATAGTGGAACTTTCACTGCAGTTTGCGTTTGCAAATGTTCTTGGTTTTCGGGCTAATGTGTGGCTCTAAAAAAAGTTCTGATTTTGCTCAAAGCTGCTGAGTAAAAGCCATCACCTGAAATACACTTCAGCCAGGAAGAGCTCTCTGCAGGATGCCGTTGGAAAACCATTTTAGTTCCCTAAAGAACCATGTTTGTAATTGAGATATATCTTTTTACAAATTTAAGTATCCTTTTTAAGGGTTCTTTAAAGAGACATCCAGTGAAGAGAACTGAAAATCTTTCATCTTTAAATCTTTCGCTTCTCTTATGGCTTCACACATGAAACCCTTTCTGGAACCTGCATTATTAACCCTTATATGCTGTATACTCATAGAAATAAGGATTCTGTGTAACAATGGTAGAACATGTCTTGGTCCTATATAAAACCATTTTTAAAAGGGTCTTTAAAGAACAGTATAGAAGAATTTCTCCACCATAGAGAACCATTTAACCAGCCATAGTTGCCATAGTTCTGTATATAAAGAATACCTTCACTAAAAAACCCTTAAAGAACCTCATTTTTAAGGGTGTACTCCCTTTACAGATCAACCATAGAACTTAGACTATTATTTGCTGTTATTATTTATTACTGCGGGCTTCTTTTCTCTGAATATAGAGAAACTGTTTTAATTGCAACTGCTAGGGTACGGAAATCATCTAATTAATTTACCACAAATAAGAGGTACTTGTATTACCTCAATGCTGCAATATAAGGATGACTGTGTGTTACTATTGGTTAGATAGACCTGACCTGGGCTGTGCTCATGGTTGTGTATTGATTTGATCATTGATTTGACCATCCAGGTCAATTGCACAGACTAAGAGACTCAGTCAGGCCGAGGTTAGAGCCAATTAAGGTTAGATTAGAGTTTAAGAAATAATGCTTTACGACCTCTTCACCTTGCTGCTCTTTCGACTCGAGCCCTAATTTCCCCCATTAAACGAAACAGCAGAACTGATCTTACAGAAGTGTAAAAGGGCAGTATCTACCAAAGTACCATGTCCACAGCAACCTGAACAATGTGGAAAAGGATAGAACTGACGCATCGTGAGTGAAGATCTAACAGGAGACTTCAAATGTGAAGTGCTTTGTTACATTATTGTATTATTTGTACTGGCACTGCAATGTGGAGGCACTGCATAGTATTACATAGGATTCAGTAAAAGATGAAAGAGCAGAATCATTATTATTATTATTATTGTTGTTGTTGTTGTTGTTGTTGTTGTTGTTTGTTTTTGTTGTTGTTGTTATCTACAGTCCTGTGCAAGAGAGTTATGAACCTTTTTTATTAAACTAATGATATTGCCAGTATGGTTTGCCAGTAAAAACATGCACAACATCAGAGTAAATGAAAAGAAACATAGGAACAATAAAATAACATATTACCTTGGTTTAAAAAGTTAATAATATTATAATATTAGTTAATAGTTTATGGTATTTATAACAACAACAACAACTAAACAGCACTTGTTATGTTATGTTATTGTGTATATATAAACTAAACAATAAAAATGTATATTGTATATATAAACAATAAGATATACAATATATACAATAAACATTAAAAATGAAAAAAACGTTACTGTTAGTCCTTTTAGGTACAAAGTTGTGTTCAGACAGTGTATATATATATATATATATATATATTTATATTTTATATTTTATATTTTATATTATATTACATATTTATGATCAGTGTGTGTATGTGTTTGTGTGTATGTGTTTGTGTGTGTGTGTGTTTAAAAGGTGCTCCAGTGTTTCTAAATCCCTCTACGATACAGCATGACCAGCTATTAAGCCAGGTTAGTTTCATCCACTCCCATCCACACACACACACACACAAATACGCATACTCACAAACACACACACACATACACACAAATATGCACACTCACAAACACACACACACACACACACACACAGTGAAGAAGGTGGGGAGGATATAAACTTACGCAGCCCCATTAATTCCCTTAATCCTCCTTCTAATCCCTATTATATCGTCTTCATAACTATGCATTTTAAAACCATGGGCTCATCATCAGATCCTCAGAGGACCTAACCAGTGGCATAACTAGGATCTTTTCGGGCTCTAGTGCAAAGAAACTATTTAATGTTTCTTCTATTTGAAAATGACTTTGCTTAGACTCACTTAGACTCGCTATATTAACTGTAATCATTGTCACGTAAATGACATATTTAGCTTCCTGACACGCCACTGGTCACAGGTTCAGATAAGAAAGTTACACAGATTCCCAAGAACCTGTACTGTGATTTTGATAGAATGCAATATTTTGATATAGTACGGCATTGTGGATAAGAGGGAAATATCAGGATGTGTCCTGGGTGTACAGGCTCTACAGGTGGAACTGAATTGTCCATAGATAACCAAATGTACAGTGCTTATGGCCCATGTTTTTTTTTTAACATTCAAGAAAACAGATCTCATTCAAAAGCCTTTCAAATGTAGCCAGTGCATTTCCATTTCCAGAGGCTTCATATAAATAATGCAGCTTTGAGAATGTTAAATATTCCAGTTTGCCTGACAGGAAAGTTTCTTTTTCCACAGATAGATAATGCGTGCTCGTCCTACCTCTCCGCAGAGCAACCCCTCAGGGTGAGTGAAGTTTTATTTGTCCCTTAATGTTGCAGAAAAAAAAAGCATTAAGTCAAGACCATGCAGTTCCTGGTCTTTGGAAAACATCTTTGCCCCATTTCCATAGCATTTAGCCTTGAATTGAGCCATCTAGATGAAGAGTACCCAATTAAACTGTCTGTAACCCTTCCCGTGTTTCCGCTTTAGACATCTGATGTTCTGTGGGACTTCTGCGGCTTGATGCTGGGGGTGCTGCGAAAGTCTCAGGTGAGTGCTCTTCTGTTGTGTTAGCTTTAGAAATGTGAATATATTTGATTAGACGTATTATATCCTATAGAATCACTCTAAAATCTCTGCTTATGTCATTGTTGGCCAGCAAAGCCATACATTAGTTCACACAAAACACTCACTTTCCACACACTGAAACACACTTTTCCTCTCTCTCTCTCTCTCTCTCTTTCTCTCTCTCCCTCTCTGTCTCTCTCTCTCTCTCTCTCT
>JBBPCZ010028151.1:0-33398 GCA_037974445.1 Brycinus macrolepidotus
ATGTATATGTAATTAAGCTCACACAATATTTCATCTGATGAACTAAAAAGCATGCTCTCAGAATCTCTGGGAATGGAAAAATTCTGATTATATTTGAGAGAAGAAAAGACAAATACATTTCAGCAGCACATGTAGTAATCATTCAACATAAGTGCAATGTGGTTGAAGTTATGCACAAATACACTCTCCAATTTCCTCTGTTGTCCATCTTTATTAACCCTCAGTTAAGCAATATGCTACTTTGGGAACCACAGCTGAGGAGCTACTTTATCTTCTGTCTTGAAGAGCAGCTTCATATACGTCAAACGTGTGTGGAAGGTTATTTGTGAAAAATGTCAGAGGAGAGTTAGAATGTCTATTGCGCATGGAAGTCAAACATGACCCTTTTGTCTGGCAAGGCAGCTGCATTACTGAGAAAACCTCAAGGATACTTCTGCTTTGATAGTTAGAACAGATGCGCAGGCGTTCTAATTTGATCTTTGAGTTGAAAAAAAGAGAAACTAGCAGTGTTTAACATCTAACACATTCTAGGATCTTGAGAACTGACAGACTGTAGTGATGGGTTTGAAAATCACAGCGCAAGGTTTTTCACTTGTTGTTCATTGAAACAATCTGTCAAAAATGTAGACTCAACTTTAAATTGATTTAAGTACATTTATACTGTATTCTTAATTAGATGTTCAGTAAGATATTGTACTGTAAACACTGGCACACCTGCACTCAAATGCACATAATGGCTTATAAGATGTGAACCAGTAAAGCTAGGAATATACTTTGGACCATAAATGTAAAAATACAGTGAAAAAATTAGGAAAAATTTCTAGATTAAACACAGACATCAAAAGCTGGTAAACGACACATATTACATATATTTGATCTTGTCTTGTAGGCATTCCTAGAATGATCCCTTTAGTAAAGGGTCATGCAAAAGAGTTGTCACTGTTTACTGTCTGACAGAAATCCAATAGTTAGACTGCAGACTATATTCAGAGTCACGTTTTCCATCATGAATTTGGTCCCACTCATTAGAAACAAATATGTAATACATATTTTTTACTTTGGTCCAGCATCTGAAAGTCCTATCAATGACATTCAGGAGAGCTCGCTTAGCTATATCTACCTATTAAATTTTTAATTCTGATTAAAAAAATTTCTGTTGTGCATTTTAAGAATGGATCCTATTGTTTACAACCAAAACCAAATAATGAAGTAAAAGTAGCACTAGGGGTGTCCCAGTCTGATACTCAGTATTGAAATCAGCCCAATGTGGGCCAAAATCACTGGATATCAGAAAAAGTCTGAGCTATCATGGAAATGCTTAACTAAATTTAAAGGAGCACGTTGCAAAGAGAAGCAGACGAGGACACGAGTAACACAGATAAGCAGGAAGGCTGTGTCTCAAATGGCTCCCTTCTCCCAACATAGTGCAGGAGTGTAGGAATGTAGGAATTTTAATACAGGTTCCTGAACCCAGACAGTGTATAATTTACAATATCTAACAATGGAGATTTGGCAATGTATGGAGAATTCCATAATGGACAAATGTTACATGATATGGGTGCAGCGAGGATTTTATAATTAATGGTGCTTTTCCACGGGTACAAGGAACCGTGCTGTACCGCAAACAAAAGTTTTCCATCACAGATAAAGTGGCTCGTACCTGTGGTATCACAGCCCTGCTCAACGCCAGGGCCGAAAGTGGGCCGCAGCCAAGCTGACTGCATCACTGCTTTCTGATTGGTCGAGAAGTTGTTATCACAACTTTACTGTCTGCGCAGTATAAACAAACTAACAGCTAGGAAGGTGACGAAGTAAAAGCACTACTATCTGTTTGGGCTGAAGATACATTTCGGTGGGAGTTTTCTATGCTAAAAAATGTATCTTTAATGCTGTGAGAAACACAATGATGTACCAGGACAATGCTAGCAAGTTAGCTGGGTTAGGTTTTCATCGGACGGCAACAGAATGCTGAGAAAAAGTTAAAATACTCAAATAAGACTATAAATAATAAAAGACCTGCAGCTCTAGCAGAAAAACCTTCCTCTGGTTTGACTCCATGGGTGCAGTATTGGGACAATGACCAACCATAAACTGTGAGGAGAGAATTGTGCTACTGACATTATCGGGCTGAGATACACTGAAAAGTAGGGAGCCATTTACGATCCAGAATGCATCCAGACAAATGCATTATTAACCGTTTAGTTGCTGAAGATTGGGAAACAGATGATATCAGATCGGTATCGGTATCTGCAGATACTCGAGGTTGCGGTTTCAGAATTGTATATGAAAAAGCAGTATCATTCCACCCCTAGGAAACATTATAACACTTTTCATTAATTCATTCATTTTCTGAGCTACCTGTCATAATGAGGGTTGAGGGGGGTGCTGGAGCCTATCCCAGCTCTCACAGGGCAAAAGGCAGGTCACCAGTCCATCACGCTGTAAACTATGCAGTTTAAATACAAACAGGATTCTGTTGAAAAAAAAAAATCTCCATCTTCTATAAAGCCCTGAAGGTTCCCCTCTGTCACTTATTGACTCTTCTCCTCTACACAGCCACTGTTAAAGCATGTAGAAACCCATATACAAGCTACATGACCCACAAATGGAACATGGTTGACATTAGATGGAAAGTGAAAAACATGGAAATATTTAAAACCCACTCATAGTGTACAGCAGCATCATTGCTATGGTAATGGGACGTGCCTCCAGTGTTCTTGTCATGGAATGGTGATTTGCACTGTGGCATGAAAAAGCACCATCTGCTAGATTTGAATGAGAATGAAACCATGAGAAGTTGGGATTTATTTATTTTACTCTGTTATTTAAAAATATTTACATAATATGTTTATTACACAGTGCCATTTAAAATGGGAAAATGAAAGCAATAACTCTCAACTTTAAAAATGAAATAATTATATTATACAGTTAAGCCAACTTTTTTTTTTTTTACTCCAGCTGTCATTCATATTACATACTCAGTGGAAAGAGTAGAGAAAAACATCTGGAGTTACCAAGGGGGTCTCGGTCACACAAAGAAAGAGGCCTTTTCACAGAATTTCAATGGCATGACTTGCAAAGTACTGTCAAAAATGTCAGGTTTACAAATGACTAACATCATGATGATGAAGAGCATAATACTGAAAGTGTTCTTGAAGCTGTGCTGTGAATTGTAGCAGTGATGTTAATGTCCACCATGTTCTGCCCTTTCTCCTCTGAGTAAAAAATGGACATCAGTGGGACTAAATCTAAATCTAAAAAGCACCCACTTTTTTCCACTTTCCAGAAACAAGATCTCTTTGATGGTTCTTCACTGAGTCTCCATGAAAGGATCTGTGCCTGACACCCCTGACCAAGTAAGACGGATGGTCAGCTAGTTTGTCGATGTCCATTACCACATGTGCTGATGACATATGTCAGCAGTGTATCGACTTGCTGTGGGTCACTGCCCAGCTCTCCATGCCTGTTTACTTTGACAAATACCTGCTTCTCCAACCATGTCAACACCATACCTGTGCCACCTGGCAGAAAACAGGATGCCATCTGTTTGAGATGGCACTTTTATACAAAGCTGGCATTCTGAATGACTAACCTCTCCATTTTCCACGTGAAGAGAAAAAGTAATAGGCAAGGAAAGACACACTATTAGCAAAAGAGGTCAATTTAGTATTTTAAAAAAACATTCTTTGACTTGTAAAAACAGTAGAACCATTTTTCGGATTTTCTGTCAAGTTGGAAGAGACCAAATCTGATTAGATTACGAATTAAAATGTTACCTGAAAAAAAATCTGACCTGACTGGTCAAACTAAGTTGCATGTCCAGAGAACAGATTTGAATCATATTAGAAGCCACCTATAAATGTGGCTTTGACTCAATTAAAAAATTAAGATTTCATGTCTGAATTGGGGCCCTGTCAGCAACAAGACAGCAAGGACAATTTACCCAGCTAAATAAATGTTAATCCACATTCTTGATTGGAATGAAATTTCGGTATCGTACCCAAGCACTATTAGAAAATAAAGTCTTGATTAACACTTGGCGAAGGTCAAAAAGGTTATGTATGCTTCACATGCGACAGTGTGGAGCAGTGCAAAAAAAGCCTAGTTTGCATGGCTGTGTCCACATAATTACTGCTCATTACTGCTTGATTATCATTAGCTTTGTGTTGCCATGAACACTTGTGTGTGTTGGCATTAAAGCTGGAGCCCATTTAATCAGCCTACACACCAACTGATGCAGGGCTTTCTGAGCCTGGCAGGATTGATGGACAGAATTAAACACTTAAAGTGTGTGAGTGAATTAAAACTAGGCACTGCCTGGGTCTTGAGAAAAAACTGGTGCTTTGAATTTATATGACTCAAATGTCTCAACTGGTTGCACATGAATAAAATATGTTGCGTCAACACAGTTGCTGTCTTTCCATTTACGTCTTTCGGCAAGAGTTGTGTTGGCATAATGCATTTTATTCATGTGCAACTGAATGATACAGATGAATCATGTTAATTCCAAGCAGCAATTTCTTATTTTGTTGTTTGAAAAGAAAAGTAAAAATTTATTTGATACTTCTGTGGCCTGCCTTTAGTCCAGTACTTGTCAGTCAAAGCAGTGGCAACACTCAGACCAGGGAGGACAGCCTACTTTCACATTTTCCCACAATATGGCAAAAACAGAACATGACATTACTCACATCCTTTAAATTTGTTCATTACAATATATGTATCATAAAATTTACAATGTTTATGAACAAATTGGAACAGATAAAACATTGGTTTTAACCACATCTAAAGAAGGCTACACGACTATATGTACATTTTTGCAAAAAATATTTTTGATGCAACGTTAAGAAAAATCAAGCAATTGGTAAAATAAATTAATAAAACATGCACATGCAGTTGTTGAGTATTCTAGAAATACTGATAATACCAATAATATACTCAGGTAAGTTGTATAAGCCATACTACACGGTGACAGGACCATCCAGTACATATTTATTTCTATAAAGTAAAGTGGCCCCTTATAGTCATGCGTGAACACACCACAACAATTTAAACAATATGAAATTCTTTCTCTGCATTTAACCCATTCATCAAGTGAAGGAGTGGGCTGCCACTAATGGGGGGCACCCGGGGAGAAGTGTGTGGGGATGTTACCTCTCTCAAGCGTAGCTCAGTGGTACCACTAGCAGTCCTGGGATTTAAACCCACGACCTTCTGATGGCAGGGGCAACTCCCTAACCACTCGGCCACCAGCTCCCCAAAGGTGGTGTGTAGTAGAAGTATTAGCAAAAGTTTGGACGTCTCTAGTCCCATCAGTGGGGATACGCACATGTCCTCTGAAAGAGAATACCCTCCTACACATTTTAATGGACAATTATTGTTAAATTCCTGAATTTCAACATACTGGGGAAAAATAATATAAAATGTTGCCTGTTCAAAAGTTATGACACATTTTATGCTTTATTTTATTCCAATATTCCAAAGCAAATAAATGGAAACTGCTGTAAAATGTACAGTATATGACTGTATACCTCAACATGACAAAATATAGCAAATTTTTCAACACAAAGTGATGATCCTTCCACCAGAAGCATGTTTTACAGCATTAAATGCCCTGTATAATCTTCTAAACTAAATGAATTTGCTGTCCTCTGAGGGTGTGTTGTCGTTCGTCATTAGTATCAGGACATCTGTTTTTGTCTATGGGAGAAATCAGTGGCATTTTTGAAAATGCCACGGCTCCAAAGCTCACACATTTTGTCCTCCATAAATTTTCCTGAGAAATAACTGTGATGTTTGAATTATGAGGTCTTTTCATACCTGAAATGCAGACTTTGCTACATAAACGATATATGCAAGTTAACACTCCTATACAGTTAGTGTGAGTGATAGTGATCATTCGGTCATAAGTGAACACACCACAGCACACAGTGTGAACAGCACGAAATTCCTCCTCTGTATTTAACCTATTCACCAAGTGAAGCAGCGGGCAGCCAGGAACACGGCGCCCGGGGAGCAGTGTGTGGGGTACCTTGCTCAAAGGTACCTCAGAGGAGCCTAGCGGTCTTGGGAACTGACCTTACAAGACTGGCAACCTTACTAAAATACCCCACGCAAACTAGCAAGCTTTAACCCACACTCATGAAGCTGTTTTTGGTGGATTTTACTTCTTTCACATGTAAGCTCAGACTCATTTGTGACGATTGTAAGTATTGCCTGTATGTAAAATCTGCAGAAATTAGATGTTGGGATTATTTACAAATCTCTGGGATGCAGTTTAGCATAGTTTTCATGATAAAAAAACAAAACAAAATGGAATGTTTTAAATATTTCATTAAATATGAGCACATCACAGAGAGAAATATATAACTACACTACTTGCATACACCAATCAGCCATAACATTAAAACCACCAGCATTATTTTGTGTAGTTCTCCTCTGTGCTTCCAAAACAGCTCTGATCCGTCGAAGCATGGACTCCACAAGAGCTCTCAAGGTGTGCTGTGGTATCTGACACCAAGATGTTATCAGCACACCCTTAAAATCTTCCAAGTTAAATGCCATGACCCAAGGTCTATCAAGAGAACACTGCCCAGGGCATCATACTGCCTCTGCCTTCTGCCCATAGTGCATCCTGGTGCCGTCTCTACCGCAAGAAAGTGACACACGCACACCTGAAACAAAATGTTATTCATCAGACCCAGACAACTTCTTCCATTGCTTCATGGTCCAGTTCTGATGCTCACTACCCATTGTAGGCACTTTTGTTGGTGGACAGGGGTCAGTAAGGGTACAGCTTATCTGACTGATCTGCAGCTACACAGTCCAATACCTAGCAGGCTGTGATGCAATGTGTTCTGATACCTTTCTATTAGAGCCAGCATTCACTTTTTTACCAATTTGTGCTTCAAAAGCTGTTCTGTGGGATCAGACCAGATGGGCTGTGAGACCTGGACACCCATGACCCCGCTTCTAGTTGTCTGTTTGACTTTCCTTTGACCTCTTTTGCTTTGGCAATTTTTGAAAATATAGACAAAAATGACTCTTGGAAGCTTTTTTATTTTACCTTTTCTAAATGCAGTTTTATTTGCATCGCAAAATATATGTCTGACATACAGCCATTTTTACTTTCTTTTTTCTAAATGGGCTACTATTTATCTATTGATTTTTCTATTATTATTTTTATTTTTTAAGTTCTTTGTAACCAAACAGAATTTTGAACAAACTGATTTTAATTTTTAAACATAGTTTATGCCTAAAGCACTAAATGACCTCAGTGTGAAAATATAAAATATAAAATAATAAATATAAAATAACTGACAAATGATGCCTGACCTCACGATGTAAGAATGGCCCATGATGTAAGAATGATGATATCGTAAGAAATAAAGTTTTTGAGATATCTGAAAATACAGTTATTGTCTATAAGTCAGAAATGTACAACAATAGCCATAAAAATGAAGACAATATTAATGGGATTGTGTTTGACGGTCCATTAATGGCAGTAGTTCAGATTGATAGTTAATGCAGAATTATAGTTATAGTGCAGTCATGGGTTAGCCTTGACTGACACATCTCAAGTCGGGGTGAAAGCTGACCTAATCTCTGTAGCCAAGTCTCTCATGGCATGTGTGTGAGAGTAATTATTATTCATACTTGCTGGCATTTCTGCTGCATTGCTAAAGCATTGATACTACTGCTGTATAAAAGTGAGCACTGTTTAAAAGTCAGGAAGAGCCATTTAAGTTACACGTCAATCCTCAATCTAACCTCATTTCCATTTCAAACCTGCCACTCACTGCCACACTGATTCATTCTGCATGTGTGAGTGTGTGCTTCGTGATTCTCTCAGGATTTACTCATTTTTGAAATCTTTGATAACCTATACACATGAGGAGAAGGGCTCAAAACAGTTTTGCAGAAGTTAACTGAAAACTGCATACAAGTATCAGACAGTTGAACACTCAGGAATAAGAACAACATTTGAAGAGTTTTGAGGAAACAACTGCAAAAATATAGTAATATAGTGTACCATCTACATTCCAAAAACATGTACATCAGATGAACAGGAGTGTGAGTGTGATCGTGTGTCTGCCCTGTGGGGAGCAGTATGTGGGGATGGTGCCTTGCTCAAGTGTACCTCAGTGGTGTCACTAGCAGTCCTGGGATTCCTGGGAGTAACGGACTACATGGAATGGCACTTTCTAATTAGGATACAAAAAAAAACTGCATTCTGTTAAAGTTACAGGGAAAAAAGATGCAATCCGATTACTTATACGTTTGTTAAAATGGGAATTATTAGCAGGATTACAGTTTTAAAATACATTTTAAAATAAAGAAGAATATGCTACCACAGACATGCATGCACTTTAAACTTCTTATCCCAAGGTCTGGAGTGAAATGACAGCAAATCTTTCATTTGTCGATTCACTACCATGGCCACCATAGTGAAAAAAGCATTCTTTGTGTGGAAATTTCACCATTATTTTGTATTTAAAGAAGAAAAGGGGAACAGCACTGCAGTACAGTGCAGTTAATCTCTTCTAGCTGTGAAAATGCTGTTGTCTTCTAAGGACTCGACATCTAATTTAAAGAAACATTTACAGGTAAGACGAACCGCTAATGTTACTCAGAAATTCAGTTAGTTAATACTACTACTACTACTACTGCTTATATATATATTTTTTGGGACTATATGTGATGATGCTGGTGACAGCGATGGTGTGTGGTTAAAAACAACCTGTTTATGGCTGTTTAATTGAAGCTTAATTTTGAAGTGTGAACACCATACATAAAGTAGATTTAAACACAAATGATTACATTGTTAAAGATTTTATGTTTGCTTTGTAAATGATATTGGAATTGGTGTACTGCCTAAATTTGTTTGATGGTTTTCACTTTCATTGATTCATTTATGTATTATTATTTATTATTCATGTATTAAACTAAACAGAACATTTTTTGTTTCCCTTGTAAAAAAAGTAGATATTATTTTTGCTTTGTAAACCAAAGTCATATGTTGTACAGTTTTATTGTAGGCCTATAGGCTACTACCAAAAATTGCTTAATTAAAAGCAAGTTTTTCTTTAAAAATACACAGAGCTGAGGACACATTTTTGATGCCCCATTTTAATTTCCAATGTTACAGTATTCTGTTGTCTTACAGAATATATTTAAGTAAAAGTCATCATATTGATATGGAGTTTGTCTTGTCTTTATTTGCATATACAGCATTGAGGTAAACAAAAAGTAACAGAAAGTAATCAAGTTACATCACTTTAATATTGTGATACTTGGACTAGCTTATTGACTACATTTTTTTAAACAGGTAATTAGTAACTGTATTGGAATACTTTTTAGAGTAATCCTCCCAACCTTGCTCAACTGTTTTATTTGTTTGTTCCTAACACATTACTTTTGAGTATCAGTTAACACTAAACATTGAAGTAGTCACTAGTTATCATTACTTTAAGTATCAGCAAATATATGTAATATGTGGAGAATGAGTGTGCAGGCACGAGCCTGCAGCAGCACGTTCACAACTACTTCATGTCCCGTCTTTGCATTTTAATGTTTCTAAACTTTCTTGTTTATTTACAGTAATTTAGCATATTTAGTATTAGTGAACTTTGTCCTCAGCAGCGACCGGCTCTTTGTTTACACCCGCAACCTGCTGATATCGCTGTGGCAAGACGCAACAAAGCACAGAGAGATCATCTCAGACATTCCCTCAGAGATACAGAGGGGGAAGACAAAAGGGGATGCCGCAGAGGAGCAAAAGGTTGAGGAAAAGAAGCAGCAAGGAATAGGCAACAGTCTAGCAAGCAGAAGGGGAGGAGGCGATACAAGCCGAATCATGGTGAAGCCAGTATCATGGGCAATGTGAGGTCACTGGACAATAAGATGGACGAGCTTACAGCATGAGTCAGATACAACAGGGAATTTTGTGAGTGCAATTTGATGTGCTTCTCTGAAACGTGGCTGCATAAGTGTATTCCTGACTCTGCCGTGGACATTGCTGGCTTTTTGTGTGTTTGGGCAGACGGAATTTGGCATGATAGTGGAAAACACAAGTGGAGGACTAGCTGTTTCTGTGAATGAGCAGTGGTGCTACCCTGGTCACATTATGCTAAAGGAACACATTTGCAGCCCAGACATTGAGCGGTTCAAGAGGCATTTGGCAGACGCCCTTATCCAGAGCAACTTAGAATCATTAGTCACAGGGACAGTCCCTCTGGAGCAACTGAGGGTTAAGTGTCGTGCTCAGGGACACAATGGTAGAAAATGCGGTGTGAACCGGCAACTTTGTGGTCGGGTTCACAGGCAAGTGTTTTACCCACTAGCCTAGTACCACCCCGGTTAGCAGTGGGGCTATGTCCATAGCATCTGCCCAGAGAGTTCTCAGACGTGATCACCATTGTTGTTTACAGACGGGGCACCCGGATGCTTTCATTCTTATCCCCGGAGACTTCAACCACGTCTCTCTGAACAGGACACTTAGCACCTTCACACAATTTGTGGACTGTCCCACCAGAGAGAACAAGACACTGGACTTGCTGTATACTAATGTCAAAGAGGCATACAGCTGCACAGCCATCTCACCTCTGGGCAGATCTGACCACAACCTGCTGCACCTCCTACCCACCTACCGACCACTGGAAAAGAGGCATCCAGCCACTGTCAAGGCAGTGAGGAAGTGGTCAAAAAGGCCAGTGCAGCCCTGCAGGACTGCCTGGAGGCTACAGACTGGGAGGCTCTTTATGAGCTGCATGACAAGGACACTGACAGCCTCATAGACTGTATCACAAAGTACATTGACTTCTGTGCTCAGATGACTCAGCAATAGTTGGTTGTATCATGCATGGGGTCAACTCAGAATATAGGATGGCAGTGAACAGTTTTGTTGATTGGTGTGAGCTGAATCAGCTCCATGTCAACATCAACAAGACTAAAGAAGTGCTGGTGGACCTAAAAAGATCACGGTCTCCTGTCACTCCCCTGTCCATTAGGTGGGTTGATATGGAGATTGTTTAGGACTAGTACCTTGATGTGCACATGGATAATAAGATGGACTGGTTAAAGAAGTCAAAGTAGGCTGTATGTCCAATGAAGACGCTTATCTTTTAGAGTCTGCAACACCATGTTGTGAATGTTCAATGAGTCTGTGGTGGCCAGTGGCATTTTCAATGCTGTGGTGTGCTGGGGTGACAGCATGAAAGTGGCAGACACCAAGAGACTCAACAAGCTGGTCAGGAAAGCAGGCACGGTGGTGGGTGAGGAACTTGACATTGTGGTAACTGTGGCTGAAAGGAGAACATTGTCAAGACTTTAGTCCATCCTGATCACCCACTCTACAGAACGCCACAGAAAATACTTCCTCCCCACTGCCATCAGACTCTGTAACTCTAATCTGTGCAATAACCTGCTGCTTCTCAGATATGCAGTTTCTTATTGGGTGCTAAATCATTTTAATTACGCGCAATATCATTATTATGTACAATAGTTTATTATGTGCAATGGTCTTTTCATGTGCAAAATCACTACTTATGTCACTATTTATGTCACTTATGTCACTACTTATGTGCAATAGTTCATGTGCAGTGGTCTTATCATGTGCAATTTCACTACTTATGTCACTATTACATGCAATAAGAGTCAATAAAAAGTGCAACTCCAAACCACCATTTGTGTTAATTAGTAAACTACAGTACTAATTTATATCCTCTCTTACTGACCGCTGCATTTTGTGTATATAGTTTCAGAGTATTTTCTAGAGAGTTTTATTCTGACATTATACTATATTTTACAGTATAAACAAGCATTTGAGTTTTTCAATGTAGTTTTCATTTAATTTAATTTAATTTAATTTAATTCAACCACGTGTGTTCATAGAATATATTTCCAATGCTATTGTAAAACAAAATTGCAAATGTAATCCATTATATACATTAATTATTTCACTGATTTTAGATGGGGTGGGTAATACTTATGCTTCATGAAGTTGATGAAGTTCTGCTTCATTACTACACTTATGCAACCTTGACATTTATTTCATTACATTTCCAAGAGATTTTTCTTTTTTCTCTTGCCAATCTGTTAAATTGATCAGTTTAATTAGAATATTCCACCAAAAGCATCTGTATAAAAATAATACTGCCCACACTTATCCTAGTTTGTTTTTGTGCAAGGTCTAATACACCTAATTAGTTGCTGCATCTTACACCACCACATCAAAAGCCACAAAAACAAAGAAAACAAAAATATTTATTTTGCATCCTGTATTCCTAACTCCTCCCCTTCCCTGTCACCATGCGTAGCTTGCCTCCTCTCTATTCCAGTTGGTGTCTTTGTCTGGTCTGGTTTTGTACATCGATTAGTGTATTTGCTTAGTTACATTTGTTTGTTGGTGTTATTTCCTGTTTTCCCCTTCTGTTAATTAAGATCTAAACATACATCCTGCCCCACTGCCTCTCCATTCATGACAACAAGGTGCTCATATATGTTTTAGATCAAGCTAAAATGACAAAAGGTGTTCTCTAAGGTGCTTCTGAAACAACTTGTTTAGTCCAGAATGTTAGTACACTCATCAAAAAATAAAGAAAATTTGTTCAAACAGGAGGCACACAAAAATTCATTTGTTCATATTAGAATCTATCTATCTTTTCCCCTCCCAGCCCAGAACAAATGAATAAAAGAAAATTAGTAAACTGTTGATGCCTTAAATATTGTGTTGGTATTTCCAGAATGAGTTTACTTACGCAGAGAAGTCATTTTTCCTGGCCATCCAAACCACTGCCTCGGGCTAAATTGGACCTGTGAAGACGTTTTGTGCGGTCTGCTGGATGACATCCACGCTTGGCTGAGATATCAGTTTTGTACCGCAAGTACCACATTATACACAGCACACACCGATTGTCTTGTTATTTTGTGGCCCACGGCTAGCCATTAACTGTGGATTACATTTCATGGCCCTCCAGCCAAGGACGTTTGGGCACCCCTTCACTTGAGAACGCTAACTGCTAAATAAATTCCACCAATGTCAAATGCACGTTTCTGTGGTGGTGAGGCATATAGTAGCGGTTCACCCTTTTCACGGGTCAGTTCGCTACATAAAGTTTGAAGTGAGGTATGCGAAACATCAAACCTTTATTTGAAGTACAAAGACCGAACGAAAAAAACTATATCTTACCATGAAATATTTTCTCTAATATATTTGTGCCACAGTTGCTGGCATCCTTTCAGTTAATACTTTGTGCCCCCCCCAAACTTTTGCAAATATAACAGCCAGTTACAGGGTCTTCTCCTACAATGTTTAATGAAACTGGAGATCTGAGATCATTTGCCCATGCAGAACCTCTCCAGATCCTGCAGACGCTTGTGGACATTTGCCAGGATTTAACATGGTATTATACTAGGTAACAGATTATAAATGAGAAAAACAAAATCACAAAAAACTAAATCACATAATTCCGATTGATTAAGCACTGCTGCTTATTGTATATCTTTGTGTGTCCAATTACAGAAACTGTTTCCAAGAACTTTCTGTTCGGACACGTTGATTACTTTCACATTAATTTCTGCATCTGAGTGTCATCCAGATGCTAGAACATCTGTTTTGACAAAGCTAGCACCAACCTCTCTTAATCAAAGAATAATGCTCTCCAGCAGAGTGCGGGACATTTTTAGAGTTTCTGAGCCTTACCTCTTTAAACATTTTTATTTCACCGTAATAAAGTCATGTCAGAAAGCAGAGCATCCAGATTAGAGAATGGAATAATTGCTCAGCAGACACTGACTGGTGCCTGTACTGCGACATCACCGCTCTGCCTGCAAGCTGATACTACTATACAAACACCATCTTCTGTTGTTAGGAGACAGAGACAAAATGCCTGAAAAGATTTCTTAATATAAAACAATTAGTTTCTAATATGCAGTGCATATTTTGCAACACTCAGCTTCATGCTCCTTAAATGGTTTTGCTCAAATAATGATTTGACCGTTTTATTTTCTTTGGTACCATTGTCAAGGTAGGAGTCACTGATTCCTCAGGACTATTTAATGACAGGATTTAAATTTTGGATGTGAATGCAGGTGCTGTAGCTAACCTGGAACATGCTTAGCTTCCCTATAGCACCCCCAGAAATGTAGTTACGACATGCATGGAATTCATACACTCAGTGCTTAAAACTACATTTCAATGAAATGTGACTGAAAATGTTTCAATCATCTAAAATAAAAATTGTGACAGCGCCATGCATGTGGTTTTGGAAGTCCACTAGGGGGCGCTTTTCTTCTGCCAGTTTTATGATGCCTCCAGTGTTTATCAACAATAAATGAAGGGCATCAGTGGCTGGTGTGATGTACGATACATGCCTGGTAAAATTAAGCTTTTATAAATAATGGATGACAAAAAAACAAGTTAAAGAAATGGCAAAATGCTTAAACTTAACAAAATGTACTTTTTCCAGCATCAGTACAACTCAGATGGACCTCAGAATCCTTTAACTTACTCAGTTTGTGTGAATTGGTTGGCAGAAAGCACGTTGGCATCGTATGAAATACTTGATGGTGAAGTTATAGAGTATTTGTGAATTAGTCAGTAGTATTTTTAATATATGGTGATGTTAATAATATAGTATTTGTTTAAAAGGTTGAAAAAATGAGAAGGTGATGGGGTGAGTTTTATTTTTTGGTTTCACTTAGGTAACAGTAACACTTCACTGGAGGCCAGAATTCATAAAGCTGTGTACACAACGCATACATAAACTTTTCATGACAACTAACATAAACTTAACATAAACCTAACATAAACTTAAATGACCTACATAAACATTATAAAGGCTTATTCCAACAAGTGTCACAACATTTTTAAAGGTGTAACAACATCAAATTTGACATCATTAAAAAAATCAGATATGTATTATGACATATGATTCTTGTTGGAATAAGCCTTTATACATGTGTATATAGGTTTATGTCAGTTGTCTTTATGCTTAGATGTCAAAAAGTTGTACAAATACTGGCCTTCAGTGAAATGTTACACACTTTTCTTTTCAGGGTATCTCAGATTCATTCAGCGGGCTCAACGAAAGACATTCAGCACCTCTGCTTAAGGTGACTTGTGTGTTTACATTCAAATTGCTGCTTTTGAACACACCTTTTGTGACTGTGATTTGTAAGGCTTATTCAATAGCAGTGGTTATAATATTATAGCCACTATCATATCATTTGAGGCTGCACTGTCACAAATATAAATACACATGTAACACTGGGATTGTCTAAATAAGACTATGTTTAACATTGGGCGGACCAAAAAAAGAAAAAGATTTTTAACTTTATTTTTCAACTTTTAAACTTATTATGAGCAAAGATCATGGGTAAACATATTAAAATGAATAGCAATTGCTTTCCTTTTTTAGTTTCATACACTTCTGTAATTTTATTGCATTTATTAAAAAGTTATACAGTGACAGCACCTTTCTGCCACCCACCCGCTGGTGCATTGCATAAGGGAAGGCACCACACAGCGAACTTGCCACATGTCAGTTCTGGCTATTTGCCTGTTTTTGCAGTCTACACGCTGTGCACTTTTACTCCAATCAAAAGCATCACTTTTAGTTCAGCAGCAGCACCATCTTGCTTATTATCCTCCGTATTGGCCACAGAGTGGACCTCAAGCTTCGACAGGCTTAAGAGTGGCTACACAGACCAGAAAAAACTTCATTTACCCTACAGCAATGGCAATCAAAACTCCACCAGCAAAGGGAGTAATTCCGAGCAAATTCCAGCCAGCCTTGATTACTTTCTGCAGCTTTGTAACGATGTGCTCATAAACCACCAAAAAAGAGATAACAAAGAGAACAAGTGTGCACTACTGTCATCTTAAGTCATATTAAGTGTAAGTGTAAAGTGTTCATTTGTCATACGTGAACACACCACAGCACACAGTGTGAAAAGCATGAAATTCTTCTCTGCATTTAACCCATTCACAAAGTAAAGCAGCGGGCAGCCGGGAACACAGCGCCCGGGGAGCAGTGTGTGGGAATGGTACCTTGCTAATGGGTACCTCAGTGGTGCCACTGGCAGTCCTGGGATTTAAACCCACGACTTTCTGATCGCAAGGGCCACCAGCTGAGCTAAGGGTGTAACAATGCATTGAAATATTGTAATATCAAATGGACACGTAACAATGCATTGTGTTCAGTTAAAGAAGTTTTAACATTCACATGTCACGCGTGAACTCACCACAGCACAGCACACAGTGTGAACAGTGTGAAAAAAATTAATTCTCTGCATTTAATCAATTCACCAAGTGAAGCAGTGGGCAGCCACCAATACAGTACCTTGCTCAGCAGTACCTCAGTGGTGCAATTGACAGGCCTGGGATTTGAACCCACAACCCTCCGATTGCAGGGACAACTCCCTAACCACCAAGCAACCAGCTGCCCCAAGAAGAAGAAAACCTCTCCTTCGGGAATCAAACCCCAGTCTTCCGCATGACAGGCAGAGACACTGTCCACTATACTAAAAACAATTACATGATAATTATGATAATTTATGTAATTGCATAATTTATGTAATTTTTTATAGTGTTAAATCAGTGTCCGTTAACTACCCAGAACAGCAGTACAGCACACGCATGTCCTTCGTCACTCTCCCACCTTCCAGCTCTAGTCTCAGAGAACTGTTCCAGAACTGAATATAGTAATCATTTTCATTCATTCAAATTTTATTCTAAATACTGCAAGAATATTGAGTTGTTTTCAGCCTTACTTACTCTTATATTTAATAAGTGTATCAAACCCTGCACCATCTATTGAACTGAACTGTGAGTTGACTGTATCTTTACACCCCTATCATAAGTTGATCACGTAGCATAAAAAAGAGGAAGTCAAGTAAACTAACCTTTTGATAGACTTCAAAAATGAATATAGGTGATATCCTAATTAGTAAGAGTGTAACAATGTACTAAAATATTGCAATATTGAAATGCAAAAATGTGACAATATGCATTGTGGAGAATTAACGTTCCATTAATTGTTTTACTTGTTTAATTGTTTCACCTGCATTGCTTATAGTGCAAATTAACAATGCAAATCAACTGTCCAGCACATTCATGTCATACATCAGTTTCATTTTCATTAGTAAATTCTGCTGCAACTGAACACAGTCATCAGTTTTCTTCATTCAAATTTCATTGTAAATATTGAATATTGAATTTTCAGTCTTCGCTGAAAATTGTGAGGGTATCAAACTGTGAGCCCTGAATCGTTTATCAAATCAAATCGTGAGCGGACTGTATCGTTACACCCGTTATAAGCTGATCATATAGCATAAAAAAGGGGCCATTGATTAAACTAGCCCTGTGTGCTTTGAAAAATATGCTCTAAAATCACTGGATCCTTCTTTTCTGTTTGTTTCAGTGATCTTATTAGCTGGGACCTCATGTCAACAGTGTATCTGATAGACTTCAAAAACAAATATAGGTGATGGCCTAATTAGCAGGAGCAGGAAATGATATAATATTTCAAAGGATGATGAAGTCTGCTCAGAATAAGACATTCAGTCACTGTGGGTCTGTGTGTACAGATGTCTTGCCACGCTCCGAGACCTTGGAGAGAAGTGTGGGTGTGTGTGTGTGTGTGTGTGTGTGTGTGTGTGTGTGTGTGTGTGTGTGTGTGAGTGTAAGGAGGATTATGCCGCGATGGTTCCACACTGGAAGCTAAGAGACTGCTTGCCTTCAGCACTTGGCTTTTTTCCCCTCAATGTTTTGCTCTCCATGGGGTTCTCTTTCTCTCGTCCCGTCATGTGCTTGCTCTCCTGGCAGATTCAGCTGCCCCACAGCTCTGGGCTGATCTGAACTAGTGGGCCATGGTGAGGGTATCTGGCCCAATGGGATCATTGATGTCTCGGAGCCTGTTCAGAACTAATCAAATGGCATCTTTGTTTGTGTCTGTGCTTGTGCCTTCACCTCTAATCCTGCGCCAGTTGTGTACTGTGTACAAAGGAAATCCACTGGAAAGGTTACTGAGCTTTTCGCAAAAGAAATGTGATTGTGCTGTGTGAGTCTGTGACTTTAAAAAAAAAACAGGACAAGCCTACATTATCAGTACTAATGAAATAAGCTGGACTTTGCAAAGTCACATGTTGTATTTGTTTAAAATTGAGAGAAAAAAACATTCATTTTGGTTACTTTAATTTATCAAAACATGTAAACCCCATTTTTGTTGCCTTATTATTATTAGTTTTTTCCAGGACTATAAAGTGACAGTTGCACTTCATTTACATTATTACTGCACATAGGTAATGGCATATACACAATATTATATTGCATTATTATTATTATTATTATTATTATTATTATTATATACTATGTGATATAATATGTGTTATGTTGAAATAATATTTAGAAGTGCTAACAGCTATAGCCTGCTAAAGGACGTCATCATCATCGCAGAGATTGACGTGTGCAGGGCGCTGCAGCGACCCAGCATCAGGAAAGCACTGACCTCCATCTTCAGCGAGTCTCTGGCTCAGTCTGTGGCTCAATAGATCCACTATTGTCTTGGTAGCAAAGAACAATAAGCCCTTGTGCCTGAATGATTGCTGGGCTGTTGCACTAATCTCAGTAGTCATGAAAGTTTTTGACTCATTAAAGACTTCATCACAGCATCTTTCCCCAGCTCCACAGACCACAGACTCCACAGATCAGCGTAGGACACCATCTCCCACGTCCTGCACGTCACCCCCAGCCACGTGGAAAAGAAACAAGGGAACTATGTGAGATTGCTGTTCACTTCAGTTTAGCTTTCAATACAATAGTCACAGATTGGTCAACAAGCTGAGGGTCCTGGGACCTTGAATCTTGAATCTTAATGGGAGTCTACTGATCCGTTCAACTTGCAACTTTCAGAAAATACGGAGGGCAACTGGGCAAATTATGTAAAAAAGATAATGTGACAAAAATAGAGGCACACAGTTTTGTCCCAAGAGTAATGACATAATAAATAAGGAGGTTTTAATTACTTAAGAGTGTGTGTAAAGAACTCAAATAAAAATGTTTAACACACTGGGTTGTACTTGCTGCATGTCATGAGAAGGAGCTTTATGCACAGAGTGTGTGTGTGTTGGGGACGGGCAGGCATGTACCAGAGTGACCACAGCGGATGTGAAAGTTCCAGCCAAGAACAAGCTGTGTGTGGCAGGATGTAAGCCAGTCAGTCCACACTGATAGTGCCAGGCTGGCTTTACTTCTGACTCTACTGCCTCCACATTAAATGATCCCCAAACAGCCCCAGGCTTACAGAATTCACTCTGGCTTACATTCAAGGCTTAACTGCACAACTGCCCCTTGTAAACATATAAAACCATATACACAGAGTACAGTCATATTCCACATAAAGACTGTGTCATGGGATTACACATTTCACCATGAAGCTTAAACTCCTTCCACTGCAGTATTACTATTCAGATAATCATCTAAAGGCTTATTATTAAGTAACTACAGTGATAAATTATTGAATTTGCTTGATTTAGTTATGGAGGCTACATCATAATGTACAGATTTAAATGAAGTCAATTCAATGCAATGCTTTTTTTAATGTTCTATACATCGACATTGACAACCCTAAACACACACTGAAAATACACTGTAAATACACTGAATATGCATAAATTACACCAAGTACTCTGGATACACTAATGTAAATTGTGAGGTGCATGTGTATAATTTTCTACATATCTCAAATAAGAGAGAATCTCTTTGAAGATTACAGTCTTTATCAAGGTAAAATGTTTAGTGAAAATGTGTTATATAACCCAAGCACTGAAAATTAGACTAGGTACCTATTTGTAATAATAATAATAATAATAATAATAATAATACACACACACATACACACAGAACCATAACATCTGCTCTGAGCAGCCAGGGCAAGGACTCTACAACTCTGAAGGAGCGCCCAGAGCATCACACTGCCTCTGCCAGCTTGCCATCTTCTCTTCCCCTTTGATTCATCAGACCAGACCACCTTTAACCATTGCATCATGGCCTAGTTTTAATGCTCACATGCCCATTGTAGGCACTTTTGGAGGTAGACAGGAGACATGGGCACTCTGACTGGTCTGCAGCAATGTAGCCCCATACGCAGCAAGCTGTGATGCACTGTGTGTTCTGACAGCTTTCTGTCATAGGCAGCATTAACTTTTTCAGAAATTTGTATTACAATAACTCTTCTGAGGGATCAGACCTTCCCTCCCCATGGTCATCAATAAGCCTTGGCTGCCCATGACCCAGTTCATGGATTGTCTTTCCTCGAACCTCTTCTGCTAAGTACTAACCTCTGCATACCATTTTGGAGATGCTCTGACACAGTCATCTAGTCATCACAGTTTCTCCCTTGTCAAAGTCCATCAGATCCTGGTTTTCCTACAAAGTCAGAACAGTTTTGAAATGAAAATGTACGAAAACAAACATGCAAACACACATACACTGAGAACCCTTCCTCCACAATCAATCCTTGGAGCTAAGTAAATGAGCAGATGGGAGCAGTTTCACGGTTTCCAACACTGTGTCAAAGCCCACGGCCCTCTGACGTCAAATCCAAACTAAGTGTGACATCTCTCAAGGAGCTCAGAATCTCCAATAAAGGAAGTGTACACTGGGTGAGCCCACGGGGCTGTAAATCTCACTCTCCGAATGGCCCCGTGACACTTAGCATGACAGACAACAGCACACTCTAATAACCAAACTAGCCTCCAACCCTGAGGCTTCTGATTGATTGATTTGTTGCCTGTCAGAGAAGTGGCCTTGAAATGCCATGGAAAAATAAATAAATAAATACATAAATACATAAACAAATGACAAGTTGGCCAGTCTCAGATACACTGGAAACAGGACACAAGGTGGCTTTTATTCATTCAGACTCCAAGACTCCATGGCCTTTATTATAAAGGTGAGAAATCATTTTAAGACTTTTCTTGGCACTTGACGACACTGACATCAGAGGCCCCAGTGGTTCATTTAAAGCAGCACTGTTCCCTGGCATGGGGACCAATATGCTCAAAATAGCTCTTTTAGGCCTGTTCTTTGTCTGCTTCGGGTTCATTCAAAAGAAAAATTTCGTCACGTTGCGCTAAAAAGCCTCCAGGGACGTTATCGTTCTGCTCATGGTCTCTTTGACACACCGCCCCATTGCTGCTATTCAATAATGGAAACTGAATGGAACTGGGCTTTAAAACACGGACCTGACTTCTTGGAAATTACTTCCACCTTGTAAAGGATCACCAACCATTTTCCCATATTCAGGGAAGGAACATGCCTTGACATGAAAGACAGATTTATTTTATAGGCGTCCTATTGGATCGAACAGCAAATCAAGAGAAAGAAGCCAGAGCTTCCATGTGGGTTTTCCATGCTTCTAAACAACATCTAAAAAGAAAACAGATGATGGAAGAACAGTACATGTAAATTGGTTCACTCCCCATCTTTAAATATAATGTTCAGCTGTATGTGCACATAACACTTGCCTAAAGCCATCACCATCTCAGAAATTACACAGCACTGAAAAATGTCAATAAACACCAAAGTGATATTTAACCTCAGTAAAATAAAAGGTATATATCCTCAAAATAATGAACAGTATTTTATTGGACATAAAACCCATGGAAGAAATAGGCTACGATAACAGAAGAGTGCTTGTTAGTTACCATTAGTCAGTCAATATGATTGCTGCTATAGAAGGAAGCACATCGGGAAAAAAAAATCTCTGAAATCCCTGAAGAACAGATGAAAAGAAGGAAGACACAACAAAGCTTTTATGAACTAATGACTTCTCCCCAGATACTGCAGCAGAATCCCATGCACAGACTAAAAGGAAACACAGCTCCTTATCGTTGCATTTTGCTATTTAGAGAACACTGGCAACTTGCAATGGGGAGCCAATGCAAGTAAGATAATATCATGCTAATTACTCAGTCATCATGTAATGCTACCCAACTTATGAAATCATCCTCAATAACTGATGAATATGTAAGTATTTTGATCTCTAGCATTAATTAAGCCTTTACTGACATATAGCAAGATTCATTGAGCAATGACACTATTCTAGTTTCCAATTACTTTACACTAATCAGCCACAACATTAAAATCATTGAGAGGTGAAGTGAATAACACTGATTATCTCATTGCTGTCAAGGTGTGGGATATGTTGGGCAGCAAGTGAGCAGTCAGTTCTTGAATTTGATTTGTTGAAAGCAGGAAAAATGGGCAAGCCTTTCTGGTCTGATCCCACAGAAGATCTACTGTAGCACAAATTGCTGAAAAATTCATGCAGGCTATGATGGAAAGGTGTCAGAAAAAACAGTGCAGCACAGCTTGCTGCAGATGGGGCTGAGTAGCCACAGACCGGTCAGAGTGCCCATGCTGACCCCTGTCCACTGCCAAATGTACCTGCAATAGACACATTTGCATCAGAACTGAATCATAGAGCAATGGAAGAGGGTGGGCTGGTCTGATGAATTTCTTTTACATCATGTGGACGGCCAGGTGCATGTGCAGTACTTACCTGGGGAAGAGATGGCATCAGGATGCACCATAGGAAGAAGGCAAGCCAGCAGAGGCAAAACGATGCTCTGGGCAAAGTTCTGCTGGGAAATCTCACTCCCTGGCATTCATGTGGATGCTACTTTAACACAAAATTGTTCAGGAATGGTTTGAGGAATGTGTATGTGACCTGATGTTTAAGGTGTTGGCCTGGCTTCGAGATTCTCCAGATCTTAATTCAATCGAATATCGGTGGGATGTGCTGGACAAAGTAGTTCAAAAATGTACATGAAAAAATCTACAATCTACTGAAACCATTCTAGTCAAGGGAGTGTAATCATGTTTAAATAGAGCTAAGTGTTCTTCTCAAGGCAGCTAAAAATAGTTTTTACAATAACCAAAACCCAGCAAAAAGTTAGTGGAGTTCCAGGACCATATTGTCTCTATAAAAGCAGCATTCCTACACTTCCACAGCACTGCTCATCTTCGTTCTTCGTTCAGCCCACAGAAACTAGTCCACTCATTTATTACCTCTCGCCTTCATTACTGCAATTACGTTGTCTTCCTGTAGCCGCCTGCATTAAGTTTGAACTAATCGTCATGCATACAAAACTCTGAGTAGTTTTGCTCCTTTTCATCTCTCTGAACTTTTCTGAACTTATCCTCACATAACGTCTCATTAATTTGGATCCTCTGACGCAGGTCTGCTCTAAACTGTGTACTATAGGATCAAAATCATTAATTGCTGTAGAATGCCCTACACCAATACATCAACACTTATGATAATAATAACAATAATAATAATCATTATTATTATTATTCGCATTATTATTATTATTATTCGCGTTATTATTATTATTATTCACATTTTTATTATTATTATTCGCATTATTATTATTATTATTATTCTCATTATTATTATTATTATTATTTTTATTATGTGGTTCTTACTGCTGATAATATACTTTCTTCAAGACAGTGATTTATTGGTGGGTGGTCCAGCATTACGGACATACAGAGGAACTTAAAGCTCCACGGGTGGTACTGCACCAGAGGGAGGTACCCAATAGTGAGCTTGCGAAACTCGAGATGACCACCAGCACTATTTCCGGGGCAAGGATTCACTGAGCATTTTTTAAATGGATCTTGAAGAATAGCCGTATAAACACTTTACTGGCTGACCAAGAGAGTAGTGTGAGGGCAAACGGGCTGGGGCTCAAGCCCCCTCTGGAGTCTATGTTAGCATGTGCCTGATTTGAGAAGAAAAAAACTGTTTTCTCACGGTGATTCTCACTTTCATACCTTATTAACCATGGCTAATGCTTCTATCTAAACGTTTATAGCACAGTTTCATGGGCACATTTGCAGTATAGCTTGTTATATAACCGCCAGAAATAGCTCTTGTTGCCCAAGTCCTGTGAGCCCACTATATTAGTTAATTACATTGAGGGCTGAGGTGGATATTTATAGTTTTGCTGTTGATTGAATCCCGGCCCGCTGCACCACTATTCATCTTCATTCTCTTATGCTGGCTGTCTATAAAAGTGACGGCTGCTAAATCCCGGGTTAGCTTTATGAACCTAAAGAATGCTGAACAGTGAGAAACAGCCTGCTATATTTAGCCTGCCTGGCATGCTTTGATCTATCAAGGATGGAGAGAGAGAGAGAAAGAGAGAGAGGGTGTGGGTGTCAGACTTTTTGTCACAAGCTGTGAATTTGTTTATGTAGCTAGCCAATTTACTCACACTATTTCTGAACTATTTCTGAGGTGGGTTTAAAGAGGGGCACGCTGCCCTAGTTGCCTGATGCTTCTGCATGACTCATAAACTTTGCAGATTGCAGGTTAATGGTGCCTGCCTCTCGCCACTGATCTATCAGCGAGCCAGGGGACTAATCATGGTAAGACCCAAACTGATGGAAGGTTACCTTCAAGGGTTTCTCCCTTTAATTTCTGTTTTATAGTTTAGTATAATACGTAGACAGTGAACTTACTCTGTCATTAGATCATTTAATCTACCACCTGAACAACAAGACTACATGTCCTTTCCTCAAAATAACCTGGTTCTGTTAATGCAGGTAAACGCCACACTTCACAAAACACTAAAACATTTCTTTACATTCACACAACTTCATTTACAAAAATGGTTCTTCTAAGAGCCACCCTTTGAAATTAGATCATACACAAGAACTTTAATCTAATCATTTCACATACCAAAGGGGATTAGATGCTATTCATGTACATTATACAGTTTTACATAGACTTTTCAAAATGTTTTTAAATGATACACATATTATAAGACCATTCATGAGATGTCAAGTCAAAGTCAAAGTCAAAGTGAACTGTGTCATCTCAGCTAGATACACTCTTACAGTGAGATGAGACAGCATGGCTCCAGATTTTACAGGGTAGAAAGGACACAGAGTAAACATATATAAATAAACTATAAATATAAACTGTACTCTGGAAGTAAAAATCTGCAGTTTGGTACAAGGATGTGCAATATGGTACAAGTTAATTTTTAACATTAAACAAATTGTGCAAATGTTGCATCAGGAGTCAGGTGGTAAGCAACAATACTGGGATGTAACTGAGGGCTTTATATGTGCAAAAGACGCTTATAATATGCTTTTCACAAACCTTCAAAGAAATGACATCAAATCTAAATGCAAATGAATATAATTATTGTTTGTCACAAGAGATAGGACACTAAAAATAAGGTATGCACAAAATACTGCTGTGAAGGGTGTCACCCAGCATTATATAAAAAATCTAGAAAAAGTCTTGTGCAGAGAAGAGACGATGGATGGATGAAAGGCAGCACTACCTATGACTGACAACTGAATAAACTATCAACTACCGGCTTAAGTGTGGAGTCAGTGTTGGGCATCATCTGTTTTCCCTAATTTTCCTCTTATTTAGTCATTGCCAACTCCAACCCACTGTCTATGTCTCCTCCTAACACATAATGCTTTCAACACTGGGAGGGTGCAGGCTAGCACATCTTTTCAAACTGCTGCTAATGGAATGTTGTTGGACAGCTCAACATGCTTGGAGGAGAACACTAACTGCCCAGTCTGTTCCATTCCAATCTGGTTAGATGAGTGACATGGTGAGAAGCTATGCAAGTGCTGAAAGAACTCACACAGGGCAGAACGTTGGAGATAGCCAGAACTTATGAAAGGCTTAACAGGATGTTATACTTAAGTATGACTATCAGAACTTCATATCAGAACTTTTTCATGAATGTGAAATGACTTCATATCATTTAAATACTGAAACGTTTTTTAAAGAAAGTACAAGGACACTGGCACAGGAAATAAAAACAGCAGCTCACATGAAATAATAACACTATAATCATTAAAGGGATGAAAAGAGGATTACACGGGCATGTTTTAAGTATTTAGATTTCTATCATTCCTCAGTTCTGTATATTACATATTTTAGTCTGTACCCACTTTCTTGAATGATGTATACAACAAACACTTCTGGGTTTTTCAAGCTCATCAAAGACATCCATGCAACGTCTAGTCACATGATTCATGGTTGGGTGAAAATACATGAGAATGTGTATAGCAAATTGATGACCATACAGAGTTACACCTCCTTCAGCAAAAAACAAAAACAAAAAAACTGTAGACGCGGCAAGCTCAGGAAGGAAAACATCAGGCACTGGAGGACTGGAGGAAACATTGTTTGGTATGATGAATCCACATCCCTGCTGCTTCATTCTGATGACGGGACTAGGTTGTGGAGAAAACTGCATGAGTCCAGGCATCGATCATGCCGTGTGTCAACTTTGCAAGCTGCTAGTGGTGGTGTGATGGTGTGGTGTGTATTTTCATGGGCCTTTCGTTAGGACCGGAACGATATTTGAATATCACAGTCAGTCAGGCGTGTCCCTTTATGGCAGCACTGCGTTCATTCGCAAATGGATTTTGTGGGAATATTATGGCCCATGCCAAAAGGTTAGGATTTTGCAGGAAGGGTTGCGTGAACATGGCAGTGAATTCAGCCTGATGCACTTGCTCAGAAAACAGATTTCATTCCAGTTTAACATACCATGCTCTACCCAGAAGATGCAACACAAAAAAGCACACACACATCCACACACCAAAGACTGATAAGTGCAATGGTTCTTTCATGTGCGATATTTCTCGTGCAACATGTGCAATATCTCTGGTGCAATTTTACTGTGGAGATAACCACTGTATGTATGTATGTATCCAACTGTGGTCTCTTATTTTCTTCTGGAGAGACCAATAAGAGACCACTGCAATTCATTTTTAAATCAGCATCTCTATGAGTATGACAACCATTCCATACCAGTATCTGTTAAATTCCTACACAAGCACCTCATTCTGCTTTATGAGGTACTGATTAGGTGATCACCTGAATCACATCTTATTTAATGAGGAAAAGTTTAAAAAAACAGTGCCCAGTTGGATGGCAAAACACTTCTAGAAGTACGTCAAAGGTAATTATTGCCATTTTGTTTAAGAATGAACAAGAGATTTGTTTTCTTTGAATTATTCAAGTTCTGTAAACACTGCATCATTTCTCTTATTTTCATGTGCTGTCATTTCCTTTAAAATTATGCTTTAAATAACAATATTTTTATTTGGAAATTAGGAGAAATACTGTCAGCAGTTCTTAAAAACTAAGGTAAAGCTGTTCAGTTCAATACTTGCATCTATAAAAGATAAAACCTGAGAAACTGAACATTTTTGCAGTGGTCTATATATATATATACACAAACATACACATTTTTGGTATAGTGTACAGTTCTGTTTATATTATATATATATTGTTATACTGTAGAGCTTTTATTCTGTGGGTTATGTTGCTTCTGTTTTCCTCTCTTGTACTGTCTTGCTGCTATAACAATGTTTCCCACCCATGGGATTAATAAAGGGTTATCTTATCTTATCACAATATTCAGTGCTCTAAGTGTTGTATGTGCAGTTTGAACACTCCCAGTCAAATGAGATGCTGTTGATTTTGACAATAAGGGCACATTCTCCACAGGGAACAAACTTAATTATAGCCATTGTTTGCTGAGATTACATAGAATATAAAAAAAAATTGCACAGGCTATATTTTATGTTTAACATTAAAATCAGCAAGGAAACAGTTATTTTAGGTGTGATCTCTTTATTTTAATGTACAAAACACCGTCACAAAACTTCATTTTTCAAGGGGTGCCCAAACCACTGCATATGACCGCAGGAGCACGGGCACTGCAAAAAAATTAAGCATCTGCAATGCATCTAAAATCATACAAAGTGTGCATAGGATCATCTACTATCTGCAGTCCTGAGGGACAGGGTTTTCAAGGGGCAGGGTTTAAAGGGAACAGTAAAATGTTCAGAGCGTTTGACCATATGTACCTACAACAATACTATGAAGGACAGATCTTTTGGTTTCCAGTTTTCTGCTTGAAGTAATGATTTTGGAAAATCAAGTCATTAGTATGGTTGGGGAAATGGGCTCTTATAAATTGCCTTGTCAAAAAAGAGGGTCTTGAGGTGGTCAAGAGTTAATGGTTTTCATGGTCACTTGGCTGCTAACTGTAGATTGAATTAGCTTATGACAGGCTCCTTTAATAATGCATGCTGCAGCATGAGAGAGGTCAGGTCATGTAAGGAAATTGCGCCTGAGCACCGGAGTGGTGAGACTAGGCCAGTGTGAAGAGGACAGAGACATTGCCAGAGGTCTCAGGGACTGCTGAAAAGTATGCATTTCCCTAAAATTAGAGGAAGAACTAATCGCTAAGAAAACATCAGTGTTTTTTTAGGGTCATGAGTTTTCAGTTTGAAATGTAAAAAAAAGGAAGTCAGCTGCACTGAAAAAATGGTGCATTGAATTGACATGTTAAAAATGAGTGAAGTGGTTAGACCCAAAGAAACGTATGTTTTTATGATATATGTTGTTGAGAGAGGACTTTACACATGCAGTTAATATTGATGCTATATTACTACCAATTTTATCAGAGAAAAACAAACATGTTTTCCATCACACATCAGCTGATATTCTTTTAAAATCTCCTTATATAGCAGAAAATGGACATGCTGGAATAAAAGCTATCAAATGTTACGTCAATAAACACTCGCCTGAAAAGAGCAAGCGTAAACTAGAGGTTGTGTTGATGTGACATGTTGATGCATATACATCATGAACTATTGTTTTCAGTCAATGCGTATACAAGCACATAATGATCTGATAACTGCAGAAATTCAGATTTAGGCAACAATTCATTCCAGACGTTTACAAGCACTTCAGTAATCTAGAGTCAGAGTGAGTCTTTCTTTCTAAATACTGCGTCGGTAATGAGGCAGAGCCACCATCACTTGCTCAGCAACTGAATATAGGGCTCTTCCCTTGATGAGGGACAGCTGGACGTTGTCAAGGGAGGAGCCAGAACTTAAAAACTAAGAATTTTCAACCAGTCAGGGAGAAAGAACTTTGCAAAAGAGGAGACAGGTTGGCGAGTCTGAGTGAGTACGGTCAGCCAAGATTGCCTGTGGTTTTGGACATTTATGTTTCTTTCATGTGTAAATAAAGCTTCGCCTTTCATGTGTGTGTGTGTGTGTGTGTGTGGGTGGGCGCATGTTTAGGTTTCCCAGCGGTCATTCCCCAGGCCAGTGTTCACAATACACACCATGCACCTTTACCTTTCTACCTGTTTCAACACACACACAGATGCAGAACAACAAAAGACATCAGTGCCAGGGATTACTGAGCTTACAGAAGGTCATGGTCAGATTTCTTTAAATCTGATTTAGGGAACTGAAGCAGTTTAAATGACTCCCATAATCAGATAACTGCCGAAATCCAATAATGACTGCATCGCTGGTGTGCATGTAAATGTGTAAGTGTGACCACTGATACCTATACAGAATGCATTGAAAAATAAAACCACACTCTATATTTATGCATGTGTGCTAGCTTGAATGGAAAATTTGCAGTTTTATTTGCATAATGGTTATCCAGATGTAATACACAGTACTGTGCAAAAGTCTTGACACACCTATCATTTCTTTATATTTTGCTCTTGTTGATGAAAGAATATTAATTTATACCTATCAAACTGTCATACTGAGTAGATTAAATTAAAGAAATGGGAACAATTGTTTTATTGAGACAGGCTGCAAAGTACCTAAAGATAGAAGGTGCCTAGATAAAGGAGTTCCAACCACTCAGCATTCAGCACCACCAGTATACTGTCCATCGCCTGATCATCTGGAATCATCTGCACCTGTTTCTTCACTGGTTCAGGACTTAAGTTAGATGAGCTTTGTTATGCTTGAATGATTCATATGTAGGTCACTGTGTGGCTTAACAAAAAAACATTCCTCGGAAACTGGTCAGGTTCAGGGACTGTTGCTCAAGACTACATTAAAAATACAAGAACATCTGGATCTTTGGAAGCAAAATATGAAGAAATGAAGGGTGGCTTAAGATTTTGCACAGTACTGTACATGACTGGGATTCCCCTCCATGCCTTCTCACCCACAAGGCATACTTGCTAAAATCTGCTGACATAAGATTTTATTCCAAGACATTTCTATTGGTCCATTTCTAATAGTCATTCCATGTTTGATTCAGTGTCTGATTAAAATGTCTCCTTGTCATGAAGCTAGGACAGTATATGCAGAAGAGGTTTTTCTCTTCACACCTCAACAACATATAATTTCCGCTGCAGTTACTCCAGATTCACTTACTGAATTTTAAAATTTAAAGTTTCAATATTTCTTACAGTAGTCCTTTAAGAAATGATATGGCTCTCCAGATCACAGTGCTGAATTTATGTGGTGTATACAAAATCTCTCTCTCTTTCTATCTCTCTCCCTCTCTCTTTCACACACACACACACACACACACACCCGACCGGTCTGCCACAGTCTCAGAGCTGACATAGTGACATCCTTCACTCGCACCAAAATGCTTTTAGACTCGATGGTGTCTACTTGCCCTCTCCACACAAAAACAGAGCTTGCAGCAGCAAAGATACTGAACTTGTTTCAATACAGATCACTTCGAAAGAATCCAAGCAGTTCCATGCAGTTCCAGGCACCTTTAACTTGATATGCCACTGATCTGGAAATCTACCTTTGCAGGAGGTAGATCCTACAATGTTGAACAATTATGGCCCCACCTCCAGACATTTAGTTCTACGGAAAAATATCTTGTGACTGAGGATCTGAAAGAGCTCTAAGCAGTAAACAACATCTTATCTGATAATCAGTCAGGTGTTAGTAAAAGACAAACCACAATCACAGCTAACCTGAAAGTAGGCAGCTGGTAGCCTAGTGATTAGGGTGTTCGCCCTGCGATCAGGAAGTCATGGGTTTGATTCATAAGACCGCGAGGCACCTCTGAGGTACCCTTGAGCAAGGTACCGTCCCCACACTGCTCCTCGGGCGCTGTGTTCCTGGCTGCCTGCTGCTTCACTTGGTGAGTGGGTTAAATACAGAGGAAGAATTCCGTGCTGTTCACACTGTGTGTTGTGGTGTGTTCACGTATGACTGAATGAATGATCACTTATAAATGATAAATATTTCTTCAGATAAAAGATATCACTGTGCAGGCCTTTTATTGATTTACTGTAGACTTCAGGCACACTGGATCATCCAGAAATGACATCTAGACTTTTGGACATTGGATTATCTGAAGACACCGTTCTGTGGTTTGAAAATCATTTACCTGGTAGAGCACAGTGTACAGGCTGAAACCTTGACAGGGCCTAAAGGTGTACCTCAGGGATCAGTTTTGGGGCCTCTTTGTTTTATTATTTATAATAAAAGTCTTTGTCATATTGTGTCAAATGTAAACTTATTACATACTGTTATCTGCTGTTCATCACCTAATTAAACCAACCATAATTTACAAGATAATATGACTATGTTTTATATCAATATTATAAATGTAAAAAAAAATTAAATGTCGATAAAGCTAAAACAACTGTTGCCACAATGTTGTGTTTTTACACGCAAATATCTTACCCTTCCTATTTTGTATTTGGTAAAAGAAAATGAAGATGAAACTGGAGTTTAATTTTAGGAATAGGTCATATCTGTTTAAGCTAAAAAGAAACAGATTTTTAGCTTCAACAGCAATTGATTGCAGGTCAGGACACTGCTGTAAATGAAATAGTGAGATTTTCCTAGTAATATAAAAGGTAAAATTCAATAAATACCATCTCCAGTAAGAATAAAAAAAGATTCTGTAATGAGTTGTGTCATACTTGGAGGCTCTTTGATGTTTAGTAAAATATGCTCAATGTAATCCTGAGCATCAGCAGAAAACACGACAGTACAAGAAAGAGAGGCTGTGTTGTGATCAACCTACTGCTGAGTAAGCTACTACAAACAAAAGGGGGATCTTTATATCTGTAAAAGACATTATTTCCTGGAAAACAGGAAAGAACTATGTCTTAGATTGCATTACTGTCAGCACAGCTGCACCTGTTTTCACACTTCTACCTCATGTATGGTAATGACTGCACAACTGCTTTGAGGAACAGAAACTGGAAACAAACCAACAAAAATTAAACCTGAAGATGAACTGATCATCCTTAACTGATCTTCTGTGAACATTTAATAACATTATTTTAGATGCATGCTGCTGCATAACATTCTGCTGGATTGAACACAAGCCTAATGGGGAGAAATTTTTAAGATTTTTAATATTTTTAATCTGCGCCCCACCCAGGGTGAGTCTCTGCCTTGCACCCATTGACACCAGGATTGGCTCCGGGTACCTGCGACCCTGGTGAGGATTAATTGGTTACAGAAAGTGAGTGAGTGAGTAAGTAAGTAATATTTTTAATATGAGTGTTCTTGGTGCATTGTGACCAATCAAAATCATCTTAGTCATTCTCAGTCCTCCAATCACTGTGCAGTCTTTCAAATCTGATTCTTCAAAAAAAAATGCTGCACCATCTCTGTCACAGTTGCTGCAATGGTGGAAATGAGCTCTTTTCACATTCCCAGCTTGCCACTTTCACTGTCTCCTGAAGCAGATAATTACGTTTCTGCTCTAAGCATAACAATAACACAGTCAAGAGGCTGCACGGGGAATACAGCAGATCTGCTTGCGTTTACAATTAAAAAATTATTTTTGAAGATAAACAGTAATGGCTTCCAGGGCTACTGCCAGTGAACATGCTGGCTTATAATTAACAAAGGAGAAAAGATCTTAGACCACAAGCCCGCCTGGCTTCTAATGTTACAACTGTTATCTTTAGCTTTGGCCCATCTGAAAAAGCAGCATTCAGCCCTCACTAATGCCTCCTCATCAGACACAAACACGAACTGATTCAACCCAGCTTCCGATTCAGAGGCTCAGTCTAGAGGCATTCGAGTGGGTGATGTAGATAAGGTGCAGTTCTAGTCCTCCAGCCATGTCATGCGGTTTTCTCTCTCAGCCTTGTGTCTAACAGATACACTGATCTGATTTACACAGAACAATACTACAGCCAACATAACACTCCTATAACCACTCTAGTATGTCTAATCAAAAAAGATGTTGGCAGTGTATATATGTTTGCTCCTAATAGCTCAGCGTACAAATAACAACCTGGATCTCAACACCACTGAAACAGTGCAAATGACTAACATTTCCAAAGACACTTCAGTCACTGTCATATCAAAACTATACCTGTTACTCGTTTGATTTATTTGATCTTACATTATTTTACTATGCTTGCTGCCCTTTACACAGTGTGAGCATTTAATCAATGGACCAATAGGCAACTCTTTCCCAGTGGTGGAGGAAGTGGTGAAGCTTAGTACTTAAGTAAAAGTACAAATATCCTGCAAAATATGTACTCAAGTAAAAGTAGAAGTGCTACATCAA
>JBBPCZ010028168.1:0-13986 GCA_037974445.1 Brycinus macrolepidotus
TGGTTTACTGTATTAAAGTGATTTGTAATTATTGTAAAATTAGTGTTTTAACACTAACTTAACACTACTGCCCAGTACCAAACAGCTTTTAAGTATAATTTTCTCAGGTGCCTAAGACTTTTGCACAGTACTGTAAATGGGGATGTGCACTCACACCAGGCCAGAAAACAAGACAACATTGAAATACCTGTCACATACATGAAACTTGAACTTCACTGCAGTTCCACAGCCATTCACTGCAATAATGTGTAAATGTCTTTGTAGCTATATTTAAAAGCTGCAGGGCAGTAAGTGTTTTTTTACCCACTAATAATAGATCTAATGTGAATTATGTCAATACAGTAAACAGTGATTATACGTATGTCAATGCTTTAGTTTAATTTTAATTTCCAGACCTCTCCTTGTGGAAGCCCAGTATTACTTGTAGTTCCATCAAATACTTGGCTTGGCTCAATTAACACTTCATTAGATTAAATCAGGTGTGGTACCCCTTGAATTTGACAAATCCATCTGAAATCAGGAACCAAACCTGTGTTCTTCTAACCAGTTCACAAAATATCCACAAGTTTTTAGCAGCTTTTACATTTTTATTCTAATGTTAAATGTCTTTGCTGGCAGAAAAACCGTTAGTGTTGAAATAATCAGCTTTGATTAATTTGCATAAGTGTCTAAGATTTTTGCACAGTACAGTGTATCAATTATAGTGTGTGTTTTGCACTTTGTGAAACACATCTGCGTACTAGATTTCACTTACTAATGGAACACTGTCCATTGGAAAGGTACTCAACCCTCCATGACATGTGAGCAGGTCCAGGCTTCTATTCTTTGTTCGTGTAACTCCACTGCTTTCTATGTTTTTACTGAATAATCAGCCTTGAGACACAAAAAGCCTGGCAATTAAAGGTTTTACAGCAATAGTTCAGCCAAACATCAATTTATCTCAATTTTGTCGTAGTTGATCAGCCAAGTTATGTCAGGTTTGTTTGCTGTCCTAAGCTGGATTCCTCAGTTTTGTACTGAAGCTACAAGATTAATGTAGCAAACAGATTGTGGAAAATTACATCCACTACTCAGAATCGGACTGCACACCTAAACCATTACACACTTGTTAAGAAATCTCCTATAGGGTTGCTTATGTTGTTTCTGCCACTGTATAACATTTATAAAATGTTTCAGGACTTGTTAGTGATAATTAAAGAAAAAAAATGAAATAGTGTATTATTTGATTAAAGAAATTTTTGAAGGTCACAGTATGGTGTATGGTAAATATTAATCATTCTGAGTGGTGTGAGCATGCCTGTGTGTGTGGGAGGCAGTAGAACCCTGCTCAGGGTCATTCAACACTGAGATGAGTGGCCGTTTAACAGTCTGGGTGCTCACATGGGAATTCTAGGGCGCACACACATTTTGACAGGCTCTCACGTAAAGAGAGCAACAACCTTCTACAACATTGACATCCATTAGTCAACACATCATGAGTAGTGAGCAATTATGCTGCTTTCACATGTTCCAAGTGCAAACTTGGATACTGTACATTTGTTTTGAAATTATTTAGATAAATAATTGAGACATTAAAAATTAAATGATTCATGTAAATAAAGGTAAATAATGACTAGTGTTAAAAGGCTCTGCATTAAGTAGCAATTCAGCGACACATTTCTCATGCACTAAGCAAGTAATCTGACAGAGGATAAGGACCCTTAAATCTCTCAGCATCATCACAGCAATCAGTCTACACAAAGAGCACACACTCTTTAAGTACTGACAAGCTGTTCCCATAGCAACCCCAGCCAAAACGCCTCTATGGTTCTCAGTATTGACTAGAACAGTGGAGAGAAACCCACAGTCACATACCGGGACAATGGGTCATGTATCCAGTGTTACACATGACGAGAACAAGATGAGGGATGCTAGATGTCTGCAAACTAGACCAATGAGTTAAAGACAAGATCTAAATTTGATCTAAAGACAATGGGCTGCGCTTCTGGGCAGAATAACAGTAAGTGGCCTCACAATCAGCCACTTTGTGGGTGAACTGGCCAATTCAAACAGACCACTGGAATGTTCATGTTAAGTCAGTAATATATACAATAATTGCTACAGGGGAATATGTGCACATATGACAAGACTAGCTTTAACTAAGAGTCAGTATAGTAGCAAGTGACAAGACCTTTCATGAATAAAGCAGTTGTTAAGAGGTTTCTTACTGAGGAAAAAAAGCTATTTTGCTTGGGTAAGTAGGTCACTAAACACTTTGTTGTCGCTCTGCTGTTCGTTCGTTCATTCATTCATTTATGCATTCATTTATGTATGTATGTATCCATTTATGTATTTATGTATGTATGTAATTGTTTATTTATTTATTTGTAATTCAAACTTCTTTTTAATTTTAAAAAGGCTGGTACATCACAACCTATCAAAAGAGACAGTTCACTGGCAAAACTACTAGTAGAAACTAAATGGCGATAAAATACACATCCATACAACAAAGGATACAGTCTTAGCCATAATACAAAGAAAAGGTGGGGGAAAAGACCCAACCACCCATGCAGACAAAAACAGTAAATACATTTCATTTGCTAAAAAAACCATCGATAAAAGGATTATACCCTCCTCTCCAATTGCCAGAAATCATATTTCAGAACTGACTTCAGTAATACTGCAGAATCATTAGAAAATTGCATGCTAAATACGATTGCGCTTTCAGATCATGCAGCAATAGAGCTATGTTTTACAAACACAGATAAAGAGAAAAAAGATCCCTATTACAGGATGAACCCTTTAATCTGGTGTTGAGAGACGATCTTAAATCCTTTGTTGAGGTCACTTCTGGAAAAACAGATACAAGGGCAATGGACCCGGAAGCCTCCAAAGCTTGGGGCAAAATTATTGTACAGGCATCTAAAGAGAATTAGAAATTCTGAAAATGGGAAATGTAATTTCTAAAACACTTTGCAGACAAACCATGCAAATATATAAATATATGCCAGCTTAAGTTTCAATTGCAGGAAATGTATAATTAAAAAAAGTTCCTTATTTAGGCTCAGGACAACCTCACGTGAAGAGGGAGAGAAAAAAGGCAATTTACTTGCAAGGCAACTAAAGCAACAAAATTCTTATAATTTGATCCCAATAATTAAGGATAACAATTTGGTGTCTACTTGGACATAAATGAGGTTTTATTTTTGGTCAATTTCAATCAAAAAGAAATGACCAATTTTTTTTTCGCAACATTATATCACCTAAATTGATGGAACTGTTAGGTTGCTCAATAACAAACAGTGATATAAGGGCTGCGGTATCACATATGAAAACAGGGAAATCATCTGGTTTTGATGGATTTTATAAACAGTGCATCGGCATACTGGCACTAATATTATTAGCTTACAATGAGACACTGATATTGTGAACTTCTCCTCCAACATTTAATGAGGTTTTAATTTCAGCAATCAAGACACAGCAAAACCCTCTAACTATAGACTCGTAATCAATCTGGACTGTAATCATCTGACAAAGATTTTAGCCCTGGGTTTATAAGTAACATTACCAAGTACAATACATCCAGATCAGGTAGGATTTATAAAAATAGATCTTCTACACAGACAAGAGAAGATTATTCAGTTTGGTCTGGGTTGAATCAATTGGACCAGAACCCATCATATCACACAAAAAAAAGTTTTCAACTAACCTTAATGGAAGTTATAATAACCTGGGATGGTCTCATCTATCTTTAGACACACCAGGGCTACTAGACAGGGCTGCTCATTGTCTCCTTTACAGTTCAACATTGTACTCGAACCGATGGTTATAGCAATTGGGTCAGGTGTAAACTTTAGGGACGTAGAGGGAGGTGAAAAAGAACGTAACTTACTGCTGTATGCGGGCTATATTTTGACACTAAGCAAAGACTCTGAATTATTTACCACACCTAACGGAGACAATACAGTCTTACTCCAAATTATCAGGGTGTAAAATTAATCGGATGAAATTAGAGCCTATGCCTGTATCTAGAACATGCCATTCAAAGTTACTGACACATTTAAACTTTAGATAGGTCACAAATGGCAATGCATATCTAGGAATCAAATTAATAGAAGAAATGTCTATACTAAAACGCAAACCAATACTACAAAAATGAAAAGAATAATTTGGACAAATGGAAAAAAATGAAGTTTATATTACGGGACAAGGTCAAGATCAATGTCCAGTTAAATTATGAAGGTATGATGCTGCCTCAGATTTTTAGACAATGTGATACAATAATGACATACTTTTACTGGAAGGGGGAAAAACCATGGATTGGATTACGTTCAACAAAAAGAGGTTTGGGTCTACCAGATCAGTGGTTATATAATATGTCTTTTAAATAACCAAATTAGCCAAGAAAAGGAAAACCATCTGGAGTGGGTTATTATCAAAAAGATGATTTGCTTCTCATTTATATCTATAGACAGTTTATCTCAATCCTTATACAGTTCACCTAATCCTATCTTGTCTCACTCTAAAGAGGTTTGAACTAGAATACATAAGACATTAAAACTACCAAACTGGAGACCAGTTTTAATCTTCTATGTGGCACAACTCGACAATTGTTATTGGGAAGATACCAGTATATTAGAAAAAAGGTACATACTATGTTGGGGATTTGTACAAAGAAAAGTGTCATTTTAATATGACAATGAAATATAAGTATTACCTCTAGGACTCAATGTACTGTTAGAAATGACATTTTGGACTTCTCCACTGAAGTCTAATGTACTGCTCAGAAGCATTTGTAAAAAAAGACCTTGAAAATAACATGGTAGAAAGACTGTTATGGCTAATCAGGATAACTGATAGAAACCTTAATAAGGGACCAATCTGGCATCATTATGGCAATTATGTTACAATTATATTCGTCTGGTGATTCTGCTGTTTCTTTCACCACAGAAATTAATCTAAATTTCAGTTAAAGAGATGATTCAGCTAAATAGGCATAACAATACTACCATGATTTAAAAGAGAATGTTTAGTATCACTAGAGGGTTATAGTAACCATCTATGATACAGCATTTCTGTCTATACAATAAATAAATAGATAAAGAAATAGATAGATAGATAAATAAACAAACAAAGAAACAAACTGATGAATGGATGGATGGATGGATGGATGGATGGATGGATGGCAGTATGCTACATCATCAACAAATAAGACAAACAAACAAATAAATGAACAAATGAATAAATAAATACATGGATAAATAAAAAATACATAAACAAACAAACAAACAAATAAATAATAAATAAAAGAGGATGGTATTTAAAGGAAGAAATGGAGCAGCATACACAAAGAGATTGTGCAAAAGAAGTCCAAAGAGTTTTATGCAAGGGATTTTAAGAAGTGCCAGAAGGTCTGAGAGAGCGAGGGCGACAGTAGTGATGAAGCATCTCATGGAGGTATGTAGGGATTAGGCATTTATTGGTGACCACTGAAGCTGATATAGGATGGGGGTGAAGTGTGGAGTTCTTTCGCAAAAGGTGAAGACACTAGTTGCTAAGCTTTTGGGGGAAAAAAAAACTGTAACCAATCGAGCAGTTTACAGAAGACCATGATTAGACTGATCCTATGTAACAGCGTCAAGCATGAGGGGTCCAGCTTGTAAGACGAGGGTTTAGGGCTACACTCTACAGGAGAATATAGCTATATCAATAGAACTGCTGACCACTGTGGTAGGTTTACTCTGACAGATGCAAATATATGATGTGCTACATGTGTGTGTGTGTGTGTGTGTGTATGCCTGGATATTTCAAGAGTCTCTGACTTTCTTTCTGCCTGAGGTCATATTGATATGACATGGCACTGGATTGTGCCAGTCAAACTCCCCCTGATTATTCACCAGACACCCTGCCCTGGGGGGTAAAGGTCAAAGTTTAACACATGGCTACATTTCACTATATCTTGTTGGTATAAAGTAGAACACCACAAAGACTGATTGCCTGTGAGCATGAGGGAGGAGGCAAATGACCCTGAGGGCACATTTCACATTTGAGCATGATAGTATCCAGAAACAGCCAAAGGTACTGATTTCCCCCACTTCAATTCATTTCACAACAGATTTATGTTTGACTACACAGCGTTACGTTAGCATTCCGAGCAGTGTACCACCAAACTGTAGGTATAAAAATTTTATGACACAACAGTTTTTGCACCCCAGTACAATAACTGTTAAAGACAATTAGAAAGAAATAGAAAAAAAATATTTTCATTTTGCTTTCATTTCCACTTGCCAAAGGCCACAATGCCTGGTGAAAGCATAATTGATAAAAACAAGTAATGTTCTTCAACAACCAATTGATCAGCGTGGCTAATGATCAGAAGACCTGTCACTGTAAAACAATGTCCAAAAGGCAATCCCAGGACTGCCAGTGGCACCTCTGAGGTACCCTTGAGCATGGCACCCTCCCAAAACACTGCTCCCCGGGCACTCCATTCCTAGTTGCCCGCTGCTTCACCTGGTGGATGGGTTAAATGTAGAGATCAATTCTGTGCTGTTCACACTGTGTGCTGTGCTGTGGTGTGTTCACGTATGACTTTATTTTGAGCATTTTCACATGTTTACCCCAAACACCTGAGGATCATTTCTGGGCTTGTTTGAAAGACGGGCTCATTAGTTCTGATTTGTTTTCAGAGAGAAATGTTCTTCTGAATTGCGGATCTGTTTTACAGTTATATGTATATGTCACATTTGTTTGTGCTGTTATTGCATCTGGTATGGCAGTTCACAACAGAATCATACGTTTATTAGTATTATGTTCCAGTGCTAGGCTATTAACGCTCAGACAGTGATGAGAAGCAATTATTGGATGAGCAACATGTCCTTGTGTAGGAAGCTGCGATCAAGTAGTCGTCCTCACACAGGAAGATTCTTTGCCTTGTAGGACAGAACGAGACAGGCATTTATTCAGTCTTCTCTCCAGCCAGTACAACACATGATAGTGCTAGAAAGGTGACAATATGAACCGATCACGTCACTTGATGTGCAGCACTGGGAGAATAGCTTTCACACACACTGCAGCATTATCATTTCAGTACTGTGTACTGCTCCCAGGCTCAAAAACATTCGGCCAAACAGGCCAAACAAACCAAACTCTCAGGATAAATTCCTGAGTCTGGAAAAAACTTGTGAGTGAGAATGCCCTTAAAGTCAGTGGGTTCTCTCCCACTCATAAAAATGAGAGTAGAAGCAAAAAAAAGACAGAAACAAAAGCAAGATTCTCCAAATTAACTTTACCAGAAAACAAAAATACCATTTGTATGTATCTATCATTAAATTCTGACACACGGGAAGCAGGTATTTTCAAAAATAAATAAATATACAACATAATTGCAAATTTCACAAATAAAAAAAATATACACATAAAAGAAAAGATTGTCAAAATGCAAGTTGAAATAAAGTAAGAGAATAAAATATCTTTTGAAATACTAAGTTTGGTTTCTCTTTATTTGTACTCTTAATTAATATTTTGCTTGTGAATTTTATTATTTTATTTAACACTTTTGGCACAAACCTAATATAAAACTACATTACTCATTACAATACAACCCCAAACCTCTGCTCCTTCAGAACAGGTCTGAAAAATATATTATCGCTATTGGAACACAACCTCATCTCCAAAATAGTAACTTTACAGTAGAAAAAAAAAAACTGTTCAAACCATTTTATTGGTTCATTTGTCATAAATTTCAGGCAAATTTTAAACAGGATTTGGTATTTTCAAAGTAAGCAAAATTAATTCAAGAAGACAAGAATTTGAACTTTAGATATAAAGTCCAGGTTTGACAAATCTGCTTTCTAACTGACAGCCGTACAGATTAATCATACAGGTGCAACAAAACATGTGAAGCATTAACGAAAGCCTAAAATATATGATGTAGACTCAACATTTTATCAAGTTTGAATAGGGCCATTTGTGAATATTGCCATATCTAAGCACAAATATGTTTAATTTGGCTCTTTGATTTTAGGCTTTTCTGTTTTTATTGAACGTTTTCTCTTTTTCTTCAAATCCTCTGCTGAAGTGCAGACACACGGAGCATGAAAAGATTTTTTTTTATTTTATCCACTCATCCTTCCACACGGTTCTCCCTAAAGAACAACCAAACGTGATGGCTGTCTCATACAAAGCACTGACCATGACAGCTTTTGCCTCAGAGAGGAAGAGTGTGCACGTGTGCGCTGTGTGTATTTTAGTCCACTGTAGAAAAGGACCTGACAATGGCAGTGTTTATCTGAGTGTCAGCCCTTCAGCCTAACCAGACTGCTGAATGCAACTGGAATTCCACTCATGCATGTAGCTGACACACAGTCAGTGTCCAACCATTAAAACCAACTCATTAGCATCCCCTTTCTGTTCCTATATTACTACTGGTAGCATTAGCATGCTGTGTATTCACAGTGTGTGCTACACTGCCATTCAAACTTCTATCGCGGAGTCCTTTGTCCATGCTGACAACTACAATTTACATATTTACACAAAAGCAGATTGTTGGCTTTCCTGGTTATTATACATCACTCCAAAGGAAGATCTGGGGGGTAATTTAGGAAATAGATATGCAAATTGTACAGTAAATACCTGTCCTGAATCCCATTTAGCAGCTGGTGGGACAGATCCTGCAACTTATCCCACCCGATGACAGAACAGCAAATTGCACTCAAAGGCCTTGGACACAGTTGGTGAATGTCACAAAAGGGATCCAAACTCAGGCCCTGGAACTCAGCTCCACTCTGCAGCAGCAGTGCTTTAGCAAGATGAGCTAACTGCAGTTATTTACGATCAGCTGTAACAGGCTGCTACTGTTACAGCACCTCCAAACAGTAACAGAAGAACGAAAAACACAACACACCTGATACATACTAGTATGCACGGCATAAAATGAACATGGAAAAAAATCTGTTCTTGATCTGATTCTGAATAATATACTGATATTAAATCCCAAAATACTATTGGTCATGGGACAGACATTATGCAAGGGTACTGAAAATACAGTGCAGCAAAAGATACATATAGATTTAAAAAAAAAAAAAAAAAAAGCACTTCTCCAAGTCCGCCACTGTGAGGCAAGTAGCCAAAATCCTCAAATCTGACTCCACAGCCATCCTCATTTATTTGATAGTTAGAATATCAACTTCAAAGCTTTAGTGATAAAGCTTCAACCCCTCAGCATCTTCAAACACTGAGATTTGAATTTAATAGCCTGGCTAAAGCACACTTTCAGTGATAGTTTTGGCCAAAGGATTCTCATTCCTCATTACATAGCAGGTTCACCTAATCTCACTGATTCTGAATTGTTATTTTCTCAGTTGCCGATAAGTACTCTTTGTCAGGGCTTTGAGAGCTTCAGGGGAACAGCATCACAGACCCTAATTAAAACACTAAATATACTCCCCTACTGTATGCAAAAAGCTGTGAATATTGCATTGAGTAAGAAGTACAATTCAAATGTAAACCACAAGGTTGTTCAGACAGAATTAAAGCAATGTTAAAGGAATACCCCAGCATTTACCCATCTTAACTACCTGCACTATATGGTAACTTATGATGGAGCATGCCTGGATCTACCATCATTGCAGATTTCATGATCACCCTAAGGCCCTGCATGTCAAAGGGCCTTCGACACGTACAGAAAACCTAACTAGTAAAAGTAATTCCTGAGTGTGTGAGAACTATCTTATTTTCTTTTAATTAAGTCTCAGTCAGTCTTTAGCAGTGCACCACCACTTCAGATCCAGTTTGGTATCTTTCTTGGGCAATAGGGGTTAAAGTTTTACCTGTTCCTAAAGGACGCATGCTTTAGCAAAGGATGTTATACTGTTTATCGGGTTCTTGTTAAGCCTAAGTTCTTGTTCGTGTGTTCACAGTCATGATATCGTTTTGATATCTCCATCTTTCTCTATCTGGAACTGCCTTCAACTTAGTGTGTTTTTTTTTTCTTTTTATCTTTAATATCCAATTTACTATAAGCATAAACAATCTGGACTTGCAATGAACAGTAATTTCAATGTGTTTTCATTAATTTAGGCAGAGAACAGAAAAAACACAGATTCATTTAGGCAGGTGCTGAAACTTTAATGCAGGGACAGCGACGTGAATCCGTTTTTGCTGTAGGTCATTTGCACAGACAGGTGAACACAAATCCAAGGATGAAAGAGAAATTATGTGGGGCAATTAGAATGATTTGCTGTTGCTGAAGGTCTCGCTGTTTATCATTCTGACTTATGTATGAAAGAGTGAGTAACAGTGAGAGAAAAAGAGAAAATGACAGAAAGACAAGGGCAACTCCTGTCTCATCAGTTGTGATCAACTACTAAGAAAAACTGGCTCTGAGATCAAAGTGTATGTGTGTATTTCTCTCTCAGCACTAAATGACTATACTAATCCATTTACATACCAGCACACAGCCCAAACCCTTCAGCTTCCCTCGGCATGCAACTCAATTAACTGTCCTGGCAGAAATACAGTAAAAATTAAGCACAGCTGCATGTATGCTAACAAGACAGCCCAAGAGAGTCTATTAGCATGTTTGTGGTATCCCGTTAGCACCAGGCTGAATTCTGCTCCAGGTGTGGAAACAGAGACGTGACATCAAATTTCCCTAAAGAGCTTTAGCACCCATAACGATCATTTTTCACATCTCTGAGGAAATGCAGAAGCTAACAAAAGGCAGACACATTAGCTTCTGAATTGACAGATACAGTTCCTTGTTACTCCACTGACAGACTACATTCTATTTCCATGCAAGTTTTCCTGTTGGTGTAACATGTTGCCAACATGAAATTTACTGCAGTATTATTCAAGTGAGAGAATTCTGCTCAGTAGTCAGTGGCTAACATTTGACCTCAGTAGCAATGCTCAAAAAACCTGTTTGTAGTAACGAATACAGGGGTCCAGAACAAGTTTCAATGTGGCACTGAGCATCTGAATAGGAATAATTTACTTCCTTTTCAAAGCTCCTATCTTGGTTATTTGAAACTCATGAAATTCCAATTACTGCTTTGTTAAATCTTCCCTTCCCTGCTGCTTGTGGCTCCTCACCTTTGCTCTCAGCATGAAAGCCTTTAACAGCCGTTTAATTGAAGAGAAATTGTACTCGGCTGATAGAAACCATGTCGGATTCCTGCTTCAGACCAGTTAACCAGCTTCATTCCCAGTTTAAAACATGTTCCCTCACATGTCCTCCACATTCTATCACACTGACAGAGTTCTGCCTGACACCAATATCCACACTCTCATACCAAAGCTAAAGGTCTGCAGTGATCATGCAGCATATGGCAGGGTGAGATTATTTATCAGTAATCATTTAAAGTAGTCCCAGCAAATGACAGAAACAGATAAGTGCATCAATATAGGATATAAGGATGCTGTTACGCTTAATACAGTTGTTTATTTTCTCTTGTTCCATCACATATACGTAGCCATGAATTCAACTGGACAGTCAATCGACTAGCTTAATAGTAAACATTTTGGGAAATACAACACTGTACTTTTAATAAACCGCCAGTCAAACTTTTAGGTGTCTTTTTGAAAATGTCAAATGAGAAATGAAAAGCCACATCAGAATATTTGACAGTAGTTTTGGTGCTCTGACTGCAGCCCGTATTATTGTTATTACACTAACTTTAAGCAGAAGCAGACACATAATAATCTCCATACTAGTACAGAACAAATCTGTTTTTTACTCCTTTTTACTTCTTTCTGTACCCTTCTGACTCTTCCATCGATTCATCTCAAAGCCAGCAAGTCACAGCTGTCCTCCCAGAGGCGTCACTGGTATTTCTACCCTTGGAAGAGACACTAACATTCACAAACAACTATCCAAACACTGTTTGGCTGCCTTAAAAATTTCTCATGTCTAAAATGGCTAATTTAGAACTACAGTACCATGTGAAAGAAATTCTTGTTCATTTTCACTGTATTAATGTTAGTTTACAATCTTTCTAAAGTTATATTGTGTAAAAAATACACTTTCATGCCAGATACATAAATTTAACTGACTTAATGAATATAGTCCAGCTATTGGACTATATCCATAAATAACAGTGGACTGCCACAAGGAGAAGTTTAAAAGTGTTTAAAAGAACACACAGACATATAAAAATTCCATGATTATGTTTTAGTATTATTTGTTCTTTTTCTAACTTCATCTTTTCATAAGGAAATAAATGCCTAGATAAATAGCTTTCAATACAGTTTTCTCAGATTCTGTATTTCTCTGAAGTTTATAAAACAGGAGTTTAAAAATGTGTTAAAAGATGGAAAGAGTTGGGGATTCCTAACAACCATGCAAATGGCCACCATCAGATATCTAAGAGACAGGAGAATTTTTAGCTCCACTGGTTTTGAACTACCATTCCGCCGTGAGAAGACAACTCAGTACTATGGGTCTAAAGGATATGTTGCAGTCAAAAAAAGAAAATAGAGGGAAAAAAAAGGAAAGCAATCCAAGGCCCGAAGCAATGCTTAAGGCATAAAATCTCAAATGAAACCTAACACAAAGGTTAATATTTTCACTGGAGAAATATCATGAGCACTGACCTTTACATTTTTTTTCATTCTGTTCCTCATTGCATTTAAAGCTCTGTTTTGATTCACTGAACTCATATTGCCTCATCATTTACCACAGGCCTTCTACATTAGAGCCATTTACTACAGGCCTTTTACACTAGAACCATTCACCACAGACATCTTACACTAGAAACAGGAACGATTTCTTTTTCATCAAGCCTCTGAAGACAGTTTTGACCAATGACTACTGTACAAAATGTAGCCACAGACTAATTTCATGTAAATTCCTAACATTTAAGTTTTTGTTTGGCTCAAACTCAAATGACTAAAATGACCAAATGACCTCTTAATTAAATCATGAGAAAATGAGAAACATTTTGCTGCTTTGGAAAACGGTTAAATCTTATAATATGCAAACAAGCCTTATGTTCTTCTTTTTAATTTTCACTACAGCTCCCCCTTTCATCTTAAACAAGCACCCACGGGTCAATTTTAGGAATTCCTTCACCACTTTCTTTTCATCACATTACTGCCTTTTAATTGTAATTACGGATTCTGTACAGCTATCTCTTCATGCATATTAAAATATAACTCCCCTCATAAGTTTAAAGTTTCATCTTGGATGTGCATAATGAGTTTAAAATAAACATGATTATTCACTAATCATTAATCTACATATTCTGAAGCTGTCTGTGTGTGCTCTGTGCAACTGTTAAAGGTGCGTAAGCTTAAGTGTCAATGAACCTTCCTGCTTTTTTAGGATTAATAATACAGTAATTAGCTTTCTGTTTGTGTGTGTGTGTGTGTGTGTGTGTGTGTGTGTGTGTTGGGGAGAGGGCACACATCTTGTGTGGTACGTATTTGATCCTTAATGTGCTACAATGTGGCAGCGGCTCTCAAAGTGATCTGATGTTAGGGAAACCTTAGGTACAAACAATGTAAATATACAATTCAAATATCAAAGGTGCAGCAATTGTCTTTAGAGTCAATTTAATACCTGAAATGAGTTTTAAAGATGAAAGGGGTGCATCTGCAATTTATCATAACCTTGAAAAAATGAAATTAAATATTATGATGTATGTTTATGCAATTTAACATGTATAACTGCAATAAAACATAGTACAGTTATTTTCTAAAAGACGTTTACTTGATGGTACACAAGGGGACCAATGCGGAGAGAGAGTCTATTACCTTTTTTGTGTATGGAGCTTTGATATGAGCAGTTTAAACTAAAGAAATTACAAATATATACAGATTTAACCTGATGTTACCTAAACCCAAAGCAATTTTACTGTAATAAAAGGATGGATGGAGGGGTAAATGTAAAATATCCAGTGGGATGTGTAACCCGCCCATTGAAAAAAAGAGTCAAGTCAAGTCAAGTCAAGTTTATTTATATAGCACATTATCATACAGAAGGTCATTCAATGTGCTTTACAGAAA
>JBBPCZ010028188.1:0-13985 GCA_037974445.1 Brycinus macrolepidotus
TGATTGAGTCAAACCAGGTTTCTGATGAAACTACAGTAATACTGGACTTCCACAAGAACTCACTGATATACTGAACATAATATCACTGTTTACTGTAGAATGTTATTTGTATTTATTTTCTTCGTTTTATTTGGTATATTTAGTACTATTAACGTGAAAAAAACCCTTGCTGCTCATCTAAACAGTTTTTAAATATTATTTTCACACGCGCGTAAGACTTACACAGTACTGTACTTTTACGCAAAACATGTCCTGTTTTCCAGGAGACGTATGTGTACTGTGCAAAAGCCTTAGGCAGCCATGTTCAGTTCTGTTAGCTGTGTATTTGGACAGCGGGTGTGTTTTTACCAATAAAACACTATATAACATTAGAATAAACACACACAAACATACACCACTAGTCAAAAGTTTTTGCACACCACAGGTTTTTACCACTTATCCATTTATTTCATAAACTGCAGATTTGTGTTCTTGTTAAACTCTGGAAAGTTGTTGAGCGAACAACTATAAATGAAAATATGTCAAATCAAGTTTCCTGTATAACTTTAAAAGAATATGTAACCAGATGGTGAACATACTGTAAATGTATTTGTTAGCAAAGAATATTTAGTGTTTTTTTAGTAAATATTAAGTGAGTAACATGCAACGGTAGAAAAAACTTTTGACTGGTAGATGAGGTTTGCTTCCTGATCTTCTCGGAGCTCCAGCCATCGCTGGTTTGTCCGGTTCCATCAGCAGCTCCTGATTTCATTAAATGAGGGACTGATTAGATAAATGACAGACTGGATTGCAGCTGGGAGGTCTGGCCTTCCTCTGGGAGACTGTTTAGCTAACACACTCACATCAGATCATAATGCACTGTTTTTTGAATAAATTAATGTTTACTACCTGGATAGATAGTTTTATATATCATTTACTCACATGGGCTAAAATTTCCTCACAGTACCATATATAATGGGTAATCATTAGTTCTTCTTAAGTTTTATTTTTGCTTATTATTTTTTTTCTTTCTTTTTACAGCTGGAATTTGGTGCCTCTTCTCCTCTTACAGTTTTTTTTAAATAATTGGCATGGTTCCAATGCCAAAACGTTAATGTTAATATCCAGCGTAGTGTGCGTGTATTCAGAACGGTTGATTAGGGGCCGAGTATGGGATCATTAAAAAATTAGATTTTTGTGGTCAAGTCGCCTCTGTAATGTATGGGGAGAGAGAGCAGAAGGGCGAGTTGCCTTAAAAGTGTGTAGCGCAGAGAGAGTCTGTGATGTCACGGCTATGGTGGCCAGAAGGCGACAAAACTTTTTCAGCCGTCCTTAACGCATGAAGAGAGTCAGAAGAGGCGCTGGTTTGATACCACACTGTGACTGTGAGCAGATATTTTTAACACAAACTTTTTTTGACCATAAACGCTGGTTTTATAGCAACCACGCAATCATACTTAACGTCTTCTCGTGAAAATGCAGTCTAGTTATTATTGTTTATTGTGTTATGTTTTGTTCCTATCCTTTTCTCTCAGTCATGTTTAAGGAGGAGGACCCCCTGTTGTCCCGCCCCTCTCTCTTACCTCTAGAGGGGGTGAATCTTTGCCCCGCGAGGGACCGATCTCTGGCTGATGATAGAGTTGCATCCTTCCAGCTGCCCCCGTACCCCAGCGAGTTCTCATACACCCCCCAGGGATACCAGGACGATTTCTGCCCCAAACCTGAAGGCTCGGAGGACGTCTCCAGAGGACATGGAGCTCTGAGCGAGCGGAACCCCAGCTTCGAAAGCCTGGAGCTGGGCTTCACTGAGCTTTTACCCCCTCTGTACCCCCCACGGGGGGTCCCGAGACCACCCTCTCCCGCCCCGCCCTCGCCATCACCTTGGCTGGATTCCCCCTACCTGTCCTCCTCCCCTTCCCCCTCACACTCCTCCTCGCTGAGCCCGTTCCCCGCCAGCAGCCCTATTTCCACCTCCCCCTTGCCCCCCCTTTCCCACTCCCCTTACCCCCACTGCCCACCCTACCCTCAGGAAATGTGCCCTTACCCTCCGTATGAGGGGTGGGAGCACCAAGCCCCCCTCCAGGAGGAAAGGGAGAGGCAGGAGGGGCAGCTGGGCTTCAGTGGAACAACGCCAATGCACAACATCACACTAGAAGAAGGTGGGTCGCACCTCACATAAAAGACACACCTCTACTGTAAACTATACACACCTCTACTGTAATCTATACACACCTCTACTGTAATCTATACACACCTCTACTGTAATGTATAAGTGGTTCCATGTTGTGTGTGGAGCTTGTAACAGAAATATGAACATATTTGTGATCTCGTGTGCAGTATTTCTACAGTCACTCCTTCAGTAAAGAGCCCATCTGACACACACACACACACACTGGTTAGACCACCTGACACATACCCACTGGTTAGACCATCTGACTCACCCCCACTGGTTACCCCATTTGACACACAAAGGACTGCCATTCTCATTCACAGTCACTGACACATCTAGAACCTCCAGAAGGACCAGAATACCGTTCTCCCTCATGAAACTGGCCCCACCCACTGTGGATCAGAACGTGATTGACTGATTCCTCTTCCTTATGATGTTGGTGGTTAATCCGACATGGTAGCACTTCAGTCCACGTTCTGAAGGCCTGACCAATAGGAGAGCTCGCTTAGCTCCATCTACCGAGATACTGCAGAGAGGGACATCCTGACTGGATCATTTTCTGTTGGTTTTAAGGATTTAACTCTATTGCTTCCAAACAGAATTGAATGGAATGAGTAGCACTGCAGGACCAAGCATAATTCTCCTGAATACAAACACACTGAAATGTGTTTTTAAGCCTAGAAGATAATGAGGAGCCCCCTCTGGTTATTAATTACTGAATTAATGATGCTGGTCATTGATCTGATTAGCATTCTCTTTCTCTACAGTGAACGAGTTCATTGGCGAGGACATCAGGGCTTTTCAGACGGGCCCTCACACGGACAGCAGACCCGGATGACTGCGCCCTGCCATCCCATAAACCTGCCATAATAAGTACATTATTAATGTCATATCACTCTTTATGTACTTTATGTACGAATTTGTTTTTGTGTAAGGTGTATTGCTCAGATATAGCAATATGAGGAGCTGTGGTACTGGCTGTGTTGCAGGGGTACAGCTGTAAGTATGTTTATAGATACCTTTTACTTCATCATGGCCGCATATTTCAGCGGAACTAATGCTTTTAATCTGTTTGCAAAAATAAATTATCATTGCAGTATCCATGCTCCCGCCTGCATTTCTGTTTAGCCCTTTAAGGTGCACACATCGCTTCCACAGGTGTTTAAATACAGCTTATATCTCTCTAGAAAAGGACTGACCAAAAGAAACGGGCTGCACATGAGCCTAAGGTCGCTAAGCCCGTGGGCTAGAAGGGTGTAAAGCCCCCCAGTGTTGGGCTCTGAGGTTCTCTGGAGTGATGGAGCTCCATCCAGTACCTTTGGGATGACATGGAGTGGCGAAGATCCAGAACTGATCCTCCAACATCAGTATCTGACCTCACTGATGCTCTTGTGCAATCAATTCCTCACAGCAATGTTCCAGCATCAGTACCTGATCTCACTAATCCTCTTGTGCAATCAAATCCTCACAGCAATGTTCCATCGGTACCTGACCTCACTAGTGCACTCGTGCAATCAAATCCTCACAGCAATGTTCCATCAGTACCTGACCTCACTAATGCTCTTGTGCAAACAAATCCTCACAGCAATGTTCCAAATCAGTACCTGACCTCACTAATGCTCTTGTGCAATCAAATCATCACAGCAATGTTCCAAATCAGTACCTGACCTCACTGATGCTCTTGTGCAATCAAATCCTCACAGCAATGTTCCAAATGATCTCGGGGGTGTAATCAAGCCCTCACAGCACTGCTGCACTTTTTAAGGTAGAAAGGTAAATTCGGCCAGGGTGCCAGAACGTAAACACTGGACCGTTTAAGGTGGAACATAAAATTTGAGAAGTAGTGTACAAACCTTACTATCGCCCCCTGGTGGAGGCACTGGAAGGAAAGCCCACTTTGTGGTGATACCTGTCTAATCTCACAACACTGTCGTTTGAAAGTCGGTAAGTCTTTCCTAGGCCCAGACTGAGGTTTCCGAATCTGGATCTAATAAGGGCCGAATGGTCGTTTTGCTCTCGAACGCTTCCCTCAGCTGCAAATCTCAGTAATTAATCTGAACCCCTCCAGTGCTTGTGTGAAAGTCCGTCATGCGGGAATGTTGTTCTGTTTCCAAAACAAGCCGAAACACACCTTGGTGACCTTCCAGGCAGGCGGCGTGTCTTCCAGAGCTGTTTACCCGTGTTATTGTAATGTTATTTAGGAGGTTTGGATGACGTCGCCCGCCACATTTTTTCGTTCCTCATCGCTCTGTCTGAGTTCTCCCTCTCCAGCTGCTCCAGACGAACTTCAGTCGGGATCTCCAGATGTCCTGAAGACATTTTTCTTCTTATTCACATTATTACGGTACTTGCCACGATTCTTTGGACATTGCCGATTTCCTGGAAAAATGTATTATCCTTACTTTTTTAAAATAAAACCAATTTACATTTATCCACACATTTGTGCTACTGTGGTTTGGCCCCACCCACTCACACTGAAGTTATAAAGAGTGTTTCAACCCAGATTCATTTTGAATGCATGGCACCCAATGAGAACAGAGCTCATTTACATATATAAGTCTTAGAGGGACAGTAACGTATTTTTTTATTTTGAGAGATGATGTTTAATTCTGAGGGATAAACAGAGGCTGGAATTAATTAGGACTGATTTTGGTCACACAAATGCTAAAAGAGGATCTAAGAGGAAAAAAAAAAAAAGACATGTGAAAAATAAAAGATTTGGGTCCTTTAATGGTCTATGAAGCTAAATGTGACCAACCTCAGTACCTGACCTCACTAATGACCTCTGGGCTGCAATCAAACCTTCACAGCAATGTTCCAGCATCAGTACCTGATTTTACTAATGCTCTCGTGCAATCAAATCCTCACAGCAATGTTCCAACCTCAGTACCTGATCTTACTAATGACCTCTGGGCTGCAATCAAATCCTCACAACAATGTTCCAACATCAGTACCTGACCTCACTAATGCTCTCGTGCAATCAAATCCTCACAGCAATGTTTCATCATCAGTACCTCACTAATGATCTCTGGCCTGCACTGCTGCACTTTTTAAGGTGGAAAGCAAAATTCGACCAAGGCGCCAGAATGCAAACACTGAACCGTTTAAGGTGGAACATAGAATGATGAAACTATGCTATCGCCCCCTGGTGGAGGAACCGGAAGGAAAACCCACCTTTTGGTCAAACCTGTGTCATCTGAGCAGTTCAGACATGAAGGGTTCATTTAACAGGTAAATTAACAGGTTTTTCACGTTAGTGTAGTTGTTGTTGTTTACAGGATCTCTAAATCTTTGTTTATGAAGAACTGCCCTAGATGCTCATATTATTATTATTATTATTATTATTACATATTTCATTATATAATTAAAACACTACTTCACAAGAGCCTGAACTGGTTTCCAGGAAATGACATCACTGAGAGTCTGAGAGATTTACGTTGTTGATAACACTGTTGAGTTCATGCAGACGCGGAGTGAGGGGCTCCTGCAAGAGCATTTTATGAAGCACAGACTTCATTTCTCAACTACATGAAAGATGCTTTTACATGTGTGTGCTGTTCTTTTCTCATGGATTGTAGGTAAGTAGAGCATCAGTGTGAGGTCTTGAGGTTATGAAGAAAGAATATGAACAATAATATTAGAATGCATTATTTACAGTTTAATGTTTATTGCAGTGGGTGTACTGGGACTGACAGTGGAGCAACCTGAACTCCTCTTGACAAAGAAAGTGGGCAAAACACTTTTCATCAACTGCTCTGTGACTGGACTGGGTGACGCTAACTACGTCCACTGGTACCAGCAGAAAGACGGTGAAGCTCTCACAAGCAATTATGTGATGTGTTGAGGAGAGAGAGAGAGAGAGAGAGAGAGAGAAAGAGGGAGAGTGTACCCCCCCTGCCACCCCCACAATGCTGTGCTCTTTATTTAAGTCCCCTGCTCGACCTTGGATCGTTTCGTTCTGAGTAATCAACGATATTTCTCACCTCCAGACCACATCCTGGCAACAGCGGCAGCAGCAGCAGCAGCAGTGTGTGTGTGTGTGTGTGTGTATAATGCCTGGTTACAGTATCTGATCTCATCTCTTACCCAACAACAACTACAGCAAAGAACCACACTCGACCTCGATGCGCACCATACCTCAGGCATTAACCTTCGTTCCTAGCAGTCAGAATGAAGTGACTCTCTATGAGCAACACCCGAATACTGTGATGGCTGGAAGTGGTGAACCACCCCCACCATGGACCTGGACCATGGAGTGGTGGAAGAAGGTGCTCTTGGTCTGATGGATCACGCTTTCTTCTACATCATGTGAACGGCTGTGTGTGTGTGTGTGTGTGTGTGTGTGTGTGTGTGGGGAAGAGACGACAGGGGAAGAAGGTGAGGCAGCAGAGGCAGTGTGATGCTCTGGGTGATGTTCTGCTGGGAGATCTTGCGCCCTACATTCATATGGATGTTACTTTGACACAGACCGCCCACCTAATCGTCACTACAGACCAAGTTCACCCCTTTACGGAGACGGTGGTCCCTAATTGCAGTGTCCTCTTTCAGCAGGAAACACACAAACACACACACACACACACACACACACACACACACACTGCAAACATTGTTGAGGAACGGTTTGAGGAACATCACAAGGAGCTAAACGTGTTGACTCAGCCTCCGAATTCCCCAGATCTCAATCCGAGCAAGTGTGGGACGTGCTGGAGAAACTAGTCCGACCCATGGAGGCCCCATCTCACAACTTACAGGACCTAAAGGATCTGCTGTTAGTGTCTTGGTGGAGATGGGTGTGTGTGTACAGTAAGCTGAGGCCTAAACTTTTCCTTTACTCCAGTTTGCTTTCCTTTGTGTTAATGTGTCAGTGCACCACCAGGGGACGTTGTGTCCTTTCTGTTGTGGACAAACTGGGCGTTTCAGTGGCGCCCAGTACATTTCAAAGGAGATGAGCGAGATTATATCTGCAAAAGTCATTACAACAACTGGTTTTCCTACACAAATAAGTTTTGAATTTGTACAGACAACCTCTTACGTGTCAAGGTTTTTATTTTCTTCCTCATATTTTTTCTTGCATTAATATACTGAAAAAACTTGAATGAATAAAGTTATTGATCACTTATATTTACATACACATGAAGCGAAATAAATGGTATTTATATTATTAAACATTGCAATAATGAAAAAACATAAGATGTTAAAATAATGTGGAATAACCACGACTACTTCTACAACTTCAGACAGAATAAGTATTTAAAACTACACCCATCGTCCGCTTTATCAGAAACCCCTGAACTGTGCAGCTAGAGAAGGACTACAGTCTGTACCTGTACACCTGTATAGTGGAGCTTAAGGTGGCTGTTTCTAATGAAGTGGCCAGTGAGTGGAAGCACAAGGTCGCTGTTTCCAATAAAGTGGCCAGTGAGTGAATGTAATTACAGGAATACATGCCTTACTCTATTTGACGTAATGTAACAGATACTCCATAACATGCAAACTCGAAGCCGGGGTACAGGGGTTGGGTGAAGGTAGTGTGAACTTTGTGGAGGATCGTCATGGTTTCAGAGATGCCGTAAAAGGCTAAAGTGCCCGCATCGTGGTCCAGATACACCCCGATCCTGGAGGAGCTTGCGCCAGGGATCCTAGTCATGACATTGTTGTGCCAGAAGGAATAACCTTTCTTGGAGCAGAACAAACTCCAGGATTGACCGTTGCGCCCAAAGTGAGCGTCGTTGCCGGGCCCTTTCCTAGCCATGTCCTTGTGAGCCACGGCCATGGTGATGCCCATCCCGCTCCACTCGGCCTCCCAGTAGCAGCAGCCACGCAGGCCCTCGGAGCCCAGGACCTGGACCCAGTAATCGAAGCGCTCCGGCTGGTCCGGGCAGGAGTGTTCCCGCGCTCGTACAGACACCGTCCGGCAGTCCAGAGACACACTCAACTCTCTGTGGGCCGAGCGAGGGTCCAGCGTGAGCTGGCGGGAGTCTGGGAGAGAGAGAGAGAAAGAGGACAAGAGAGAAAGAGAGAGAGACAGAGAGAGAGTAAAAGAGAGAGAAAAAGAAAGAGGAGAGAGAGAGAGAGAAAAGGAGGGAGAAAGAGAGGAGAGAGAGAGAAAGAGTGAAGGGGAGAGAAAAAGAAAAGGAGAGAGAGAGGAAAGAGAGAGAGACAGACAGAGAGAGAGGGGAAAGAGAGAGAGAGAGATAGACACAGAGAGAGAGAGGGATAGAGAGAGTAAAAGAGAGAGAAAGAAAGAGAGGAGAGGGAGAGAGAAAGAGAGAGAGAGGAGAGAGAAAGAAAGAGAGAAGGGGAGAGAAAAAGAGAAATGGAGAGAGAGAGAGAAAGAGGAAAGAGCAAAAAGGAAGGAAGTTACATTGCACAACCCAGTTCAACAGTTCAGTCATGCAAATTCACCCAAAAAGAGCGATGCAAATCTGGAACCTGATTTTTATAGACATCACTTCAACCAGCGCCTGCCAGAGCTGTGACAGATCCCTCACATCACCTCTCAGAACCATCTTTACATAAGCACTATGGATTTAAAAAGGAACTTTTTACAGATTTCCATGTAATTCAGTGTCTAAGGTGTGAAACAGAACTGTTCACAGTGGTGATGAATGGAACCAGACATCTGCCTCTAAAAACTCCCTTATAAAAAGTTATTCCATAAAATGGTTACATGAATGTACCATCTGACTCCTGAGACCTTTTGAGAAGCTTTTGGTCCTAAAACTAAACCCATTCAAGGTGGAGGGATACATGCAGGGTATTGTGAGGCAAAATAGTCCCCAAAGAAAACTGATTTAGTTCAGATTTGCCACTATTTTACCATCATCAATGCCCATATAAACACTCAGAGTCACGTGGAGCTTCCCTGGGGGTCGATAGTGAATAAAACAGCTGTATTTGTGTTGGAGACGTCTGGTTCCATTCACAACCACTGTAAAGAAATCCTATAAAAATCAGTGAAATTCCCCTTTAAGGCATCTTGTGTTCTATGTACTTCTAAGTATGATTACTGTAAGGTGCGCTCTGCTTTATTCAATGTTTTGTGAGACATTACTGAAGAAGAAAGTGCAGGGAATCCTGTAGTACTTACAGTAAAGGAATTCCGGTCTGATTTTAGGAAGTGGACTCTGAAGGATTTTCACTGTCCTGGCTGAAATTGAAACGTATCACTTTACAATGCACACATTTCCTACTAGTTTTAAGAGATTTGGGATGAAAAACTAGATATTATTTGTAGAAATTTCACTTAGTAACACTGAGTAACTGACAGATGTTTTTGCTAAATATTATCATTTACATCACATTTTCAGTACATTTTTTTCCAGGTTTTGTTTGCTTTTTTGCTGTCCAAAAGTTTCCAGACACCCTTTCTAATGCGTGGATTTGTCTTTTTGTTACACAGATGTTCAATTGCGAAACAAGCACCTGTGTATTCCAGTAGAAAAGCACTGCCAGAAGAATGAGAAGTTCTGGAGAAGCCGCACACAAACCAAAGATCATCATACTCAGTGCCAAGTGTCAGTGGAGTGTAAAGCTTCCCAGCACTGTACCACTTTCTCTAAAATGACAACGTGCCACTGAACACCTTTGGGATGAGCTGGAGTGATGAAGCTCTTCTGAACACTTCAGGGGATGGGTTGGATTGATAAAGCTCCACTAAACACCTTTAGGATTAGTTGGAGTGATGGAACTCCACTGACCCCCTCCGGGCCATTTGAAGGATGGGGCTCCTCCTAATACCTTTGGGATGAGCTGGAGTGATGGACCTCCATTAAATATCTTTGGGATGAGCTGGAGTGATGAAGTTTTTCTAAACACCTCAGGCATGAGTTGGAGTGATGGAGCCCCTCTTAACACCTTTTGAGTGAGTTAGAATGATGAAGTGTCTCTAAACGCTTTTAAGATGAATTGGAGAGATGGAACTCCACTGAACACTGTTGAGATCACTTGGAATGATGGAGCTTCATAAAACATCTTTGAGATGAGTTGGAATGATGGAGCTCTTCTGAACCCTTTTGGGCTAACTCGAAGCGGTGGAGCTCCTCTTAACAACTTTGGGATGAGTTGGAGAACGAATTAGCCAACATCAGGACTTCGCTGGCTGAATGCAATCAAATCCTAACAGCAATGTTTCCAACATCCAGCCCTCCCAGAAGAGTAGAAGCTGTTACTGCCACAAAGGGGAGTGGGGGCAACCCCCTCCTTTTATTACCTTTCCTGATTTTGGAAGAAATGCTGGATAAGCAGGTGTCTGGATACTTTTGGATGTTTATCATGAAATATGGGAATTATTTTATGTAGCTGAACTCAAATTTTCTCTCACCTGCTCTGATGATCTTGGGCCACTCCACTTTAAAAACCCTTTCTACCCTTGTCCTGAGAGCAGCAATGGCATTGCTCAAGTTCCTAAAATCAGAGAATGGAGCTATGGAGGTATTGGGAACATCTGTGGGTTCCGCAGGGGCACAAAACAACTTACAGGTCTAGAGAGAAAAGAAGCAACAGACTGACTCAGAAATACAGGAACCCACACTGTAGAACCAGCCTAGCAGTGACCCTGACTGAGCCACAGTGGATAGGGTAGAGGGTGATGAGCACAAGATGGATGTTTCTAATAAAGTGGCCAGTGAGTGGAAGCACAAGGTGCGTGTTTCTAATAAAGTGGCCAGTGAGTGAACACACTAGTAAGTGCTATGAGGCGTTGTAGGGGTGGATCAGAATGGGAGTAGAATGTGGTCATTAAAATAACCAGTGACAAATGAGTACAAATTAGCCAGTTCCCCAGTTCACCTCTCTGAACACCTGTGGCTACCTGAAGGAGATGGATGTGGTCACTGGTGTGCAGAAGCAACTCCAGCTTGTTGTCCTGCTCCTTGAGTTCGACAATGTCCTGCTCCAGTTTCTCCAGCAGGCTCACCGCCATCCTCCGCTGACCTTGGATCAGTTCTCTCACCTCCTGGCACCTTTTCTCAATGGACTGGACGAGTTCGCTGAAGATCCGCTCGCTCTCCTCTGTCGATGAATCTAGTGAGATCTGTGACAGGACAGAGGCAGATTTTTAAAATTACTGGATAATCACGAATGCAATGGTACATTAGTATTTTTGATATGCACATTAAGTTCAAAAGAGCTCTCATATTGAAGAACCGTACGGTGTCTGAGCTCAATGCTCCAGCAGAGGGCAGTGTTACATACGACATCAAGTTATGTTGTAAGTCCACTGGTAACATTAACCGGCGATCAGATTGCCCACTTGGGTGGTCTGGGTTTAGTTTAGTACAATAATAGCAAGATTTTTTTTCATCTGCCTGATGTGTCCAATGTATCGTAGCTTGTACCCTTATGTGGAACTCTATTTATAGCCCCTTATAAATAACAATAATTATAAAGAATCAATAAATAGACCTGAAATAAATCAGTTAGACCACTCCCTAGTCCTCAGTACTGTACAGTACAGTCCTGAACCCATTCAGTTCAGTGTATTTGATCATAATGGCATTTTATTGTCCATTTTATCTCGGCTTCAACAAAACATGGAACTAAATGAAGGAACGGGGAGAATAAAAGCCTTGAACGTCTTTGACAGAAGTGGTAAGTTCTCACTTCAAGAGCAACCACAGCCTGTCTCAGCTCCAGCAGCTCCTTCTCCTTCGCATGGATCTTCTGCTTGAATTTCCTCCTCACCACTCCCAGCTCCCTCTGCACAGAAACATCAAGGCATGAGCAAAATCTAGCTTTGGACGGGAAAGCTAGAGTAAAGAGTTACCAGTGTGCTAATGGTTACATAACCTAACCTAATAACCAAGCACATTTTAGAATTATTGCTTATTATTTCCACTGTGGTCCAGTCCAGAGACTCTTATCACAGCTACAGTTATTTCCTTTGTTGTGCGCCGAAATCGCAAAAGCAGCCCTTAGCTAGCATAGTGGTGACTTGTGAATGCACAGTAACTCCAAAAGATGATGGTCGATATGTTCGTCAGGATACATGGAAAATGAATGTATATGCTGATATCATGGGTACACTGTATGTAAAACAGTACACCAATTTCCCCAAGGCATCAGGAGAACCTGTCCCTCATTGGCAAAAGGCTAAAGATGTCAATCGAGCCTAATAAAAATAAAGGAAGCTGTAGAGCAAGGACGAGATTTGAATGTGAGACAATGTGTTCTTTCACACCTTCCTTTTAGCCGCCTTTTGGCCCGCGACTCGACCCTGGGTGAGGTTTTGGTGCACACTTAGCATACTGTTAGCATCTATACCATGCCTGAGTCCTAATTAGCTTTCGGTGCTAAAAAGATTCTTTCGTGGGGTTTTTTCTGCGAAATCTTGAAGGGACACTCAACTTTGAACTTCAATTTTGAAGGACTGCAAGTGCTCAGGATGTTTTCCTCCGAGGTGTTTGGGTTGATACAGCTGATTGTTTCACTCAGTTCTAGCTATTTTACTGACTGTAGAACTGTAGTGTCAACAGGTTTCAGTCAGTTCTAAATATATCACTGACATACAGAATTAGTTTAATGCAGCTTTCAGTCCGTTTTAGAAACATCACTGATTGTTTCAGTCAGTTCTAGCTGTAGTGTAAGCAGGTTTTAGTAAGTTCTAGATACTTCATTGACTGCAGAGCCTTAGTGTAAGCAGGTTTTCACCAGTTGTAGATATGTCCCTGAACGTAGAGAAGGAGGTAGTTCTTGGTAGGAGGTAATTCTAGACATGTCACTGACTGTAGCATCATAGTGTAAACAGGTTTCAGTCGGTTCTAGATACATCACTGACTGTACAGCAATAGTTTAATGCAGGTTTCAGTCAGTTCTAGATATGTCATTGGTTGTTTCAGTCAGTCATACTGTTAGCAGGTTTCAGTCAGTTCTAGATACTTCACTGACTGCAGAATTAAGCAGGTTTCTATCAGTTCTAGATATGTCCCTGAATGTAGAGAAGTAGTTAGTCATTCTAGATACGTCACTGACAGTAGAGTCATGGTGTAAACAGGTTTCAGTCAGCTCTAGATACTTCACAGACTGTGCAGTTTTGGTTTAATGCAGGTTTCAGTCAGTTCTAGATACGTAACTAGTTGTTTCTGTAAGTTCTAGATAAGTCACTAACTACAGAGCCTTAGGGTGAGCAGGTTTCAGTCAGTTCTAGATACGCTCACTGACTGTAGGGCTGCAATGTAAGCAGGTTTCCATCAGTTCTAGATATGTCATTGACTGTAGAGAAGTAGTCAGTCAGTTCTAGATACTGACTAGATCACTGACCATAGAGCCTTAGTGTAAACAGGTTTTGGTCAGGTGTAGACACATCACTGACTGTAAAGGCAAAGTGTGAGCAGGTTGGTAGGTGCTGGAAGAGAACACCACTGATCTACTGTTCTATCACTGACCACGTCACAAATCATTTGGCAGGTATGCTAGAAGGTATGCCAACATCTTGCAGTACTTGAAAGCCCCAGACAGAACTTGCTGTCCAAACTGAAGCCAGGTTCTCTTTGATCCACCTTCGTGACACGTTTGAGATCACAATTGGAAACTGACTTCTTACTGGTTCAGAACACAACATGAGGTTATGGCCATACACGGCCTTAGAAGAACCACTTTCGGTTCCCTAACCATGTTTGAAAAAAAGATCAGAGGCAGAATGTTTAAAATAACGTAAACAATCCTAATTTCTTTCCATATAACCATTTCCCAGCCTAGAATTGATTCAAGTTTGATGTAGTGTGTGAACATTGTTAAAGTGTAGTTAGTCCACAAATATATATATATATATATATATATATATATATATATATATGTTGAATGTTGAAACTTTGATGTTGAATGTTAAAGTTTCATG
>JBBPCZ010028199.1:0-13985 GCA_037974445.1 Brycinus macrolepidotus
ATATATATAGAGAGAGAGAGAGAGAGAGAGAAGATTCAAGAAAAAAACCCACATTGTGCCTATTTGGAGTTTCTAATTCCGTCAGAACATCAGACCGGTTCAAAGTACAGGCCAGGCATACAGAAAACTCTGGTAGCAAAGGCCTTCATTGGAAACCCTCTTACGTATGTAGGCCAGCAGTGATCTGTAGCCTTTTATTGCACTGCTTAGAAATTGCTGCAGTTTAAAGGCTGGTTTTAACACTGTGAAAAGCATTGGCTTTTAAAGTTCACATCTTTAATGCAGGATCATTACCTCAGCGAGGCTGCTTTAAGACTTTGGCATTAACTCGTCTACGTGACGGCCTTTAGCTGATGGGACGTGTCCTTCCTGCTGCCGTAAACCATCCCTGCCGAGCCTGCGGGAAGGTGCTCAAGCAGACATGGAATAAATGATAAAGCTCAGAGAAGATGACAGAGAGTCTCCCACCATTTCTTATGCTGTGTCTCAAATCAAGTATTTCCATACTATGCTAGACTTACCTTTCACTCATATCAAGAAGAAAAAAAACCCCTCTTAATTAGAGGTGCACCAATCTGATACTCAATCCAATATGGGCCAGGCTTTTTCCGATATCACTGGATTGGATATCGGAAAAAGCCTGAACGATCACGTAAACGCTTAACTAAACTGAGCAACTCGCTGTAAAGAGAGACACACATATGAGGACATGAGTAACACAGATGAGCAGCAGAGCTGCATCCTAAATGGCTCCCTGCTCCCTATGTAGTGCACTAAAATACAGACTCCTGCACCCAAACAGAGTAAAACATGTCTAACAAAAAACCACTGGAGATTCAGTCATCTGTGCAGAACTCCATAATGGGCACAATGTGCAATATATGGGTGTAGAAACTGGAATTTTATCACTTCCATAGCGCCCTCTAGCTTAAGTAGGGAGCTGTTTCAAAATGCATCAGCAACGTATTAACAGCTTAGTTGTTGAAGAGAGGGGAAAAGACAGTACGGGATTGGTATCAACAGAGGTTGTGGTATCAGTATCAGTATCAAATGAAAAAGTGGTATCGGGTCAACCCTACTCTTAATACTGCTAATTTCTGCTTGCACTCCTGTGGGATTTCAGGTACACATGAAAATTTTTTGGCCATTCTGGATTTATTGTGGACATTTGTTGCTTGTAAAAGACACTGTGTTATCTAAAGTTTGAAACAGGCATTAACACGTATTTGAGCGGTCCTGCAGTGACTCTTTCAGAGACAGACATCCTTCCTCTTTGGAATATGAAGAAGGGATAATGGAGGCAGGGTATGGCACCCAGCATCATGAAAGTTAAAAAGCCGTGACATGACCTCATCGCCCAGGAGTGCTTGCAGCCATGCCTTTTCACATTAATGGGATTCACTGATTGTGCTAAATTGCCTGTGAAGAGGTTGAGGGCAATAAACTTTATGGTCCACGTTAGGTTTTCATGGACCTTTGCTGACCAACGTATTATCTCTATAATACATCTTTTAGTATAGAGTGTTCTGGCTTTGAAAGGTACATATTGAACAATATAGACTTTAAATGTCTATATTGTGATATTTATGACACAATTAAGTGTAGATTGTGTCTATATGCGTTAGTTGTTTATAAGAAATACCTAACTATATAAAAGGGTTACTGGAGGAGCCATGAAAGGTCTGCAAGCTCTTGCAGGAACCTTTATCTAACGCACTGGGTTCCACTTAGCTTACGCTTGAGGCTCCTGGAAGAACCTTGTTCTTTTGAGTGAGCTGTCACACACCTTGAGGAGTTCCCAGAAAAACTTTTAAGGAGGATGTTCAAAGTCCTCTTTTATTCTGTCAAGTTCCAGGAGTAACAAAGAGGTTCCATGAGCCCCCAGATCCATGAAAAGCTGTCAGTCAGGCTGAGACTGTTCCACCAATTAAAAATATCCTGACGATTAGTTAGAGGATGGATAATACAAACTGTGCATCAACAGATGGGCTACAGTCTCCAACTGTACACCAGCATGGTGGAGTTACAGGGAGGGGTTTCTGATAAAGTAGACGTGAGCGTATGCGTTGATGTTTGGTTCTCAGTTGTGTGGGAACAGTGTTTCTTGCTCAGTGAAGGCGCAGGCAGAGCCAGTCCTGTCAACGGGGGTGGAGGTTTCTTCTTGTTAACGAGGGAGAAGATTTCATTTTTCGATTGGGGGAGTTTTGTTTTGTAAGTGTGGGAGGAGGTTTCGTTTTGTTTTCTCTTTTTTTCAAACCCGAAGGATAGTTGCAATTCGTCTTATTATCAAAACATTGACACCTCCTTTGGGGGGCCCTTGTGTGTAATTTACAGGGCCCTATGCAACTTGCATAGTGAATGTATAGGGCTGACCCTAGATCTCCTTCAGCAATGCCATTCTCTCTCTATCTCTCTTCCTTTATTTCATTGCTGTACTTGGAAAGGGGCCGAGAAACGACAGCCTCGACTACATCTGCAGGTCTTTGTTCCTGTTCCCAGCTGACAGATGGGCTGTTGCTGCCTTCGGATGCTCTCCAGTTTTCGCATTAAAGAGACCAAAAGGGAAAAGGCAGTCCGAGTGTTTGGCGTTGACTCGCTTAGAAATCATGACCGTCTAAACGAAAAGCCGGTCCACCTGGATGTGTCGGACCATTTATGCCATGCGGCAGAAATCATCATCCAGTCCTGTACGAAATCTATCCTGAAGTAGGACAAACTCACACTGTGTGATTTGAGGGGTTTTGGCTGTGTGCCTCCTTCTGTGGGGTGGAGTGGAGTGTTTGAGTAGCTTGAGCATGAAGAAGAGCTTCAATTAAAAACGGCTCTTTTTAAAGAAGACATGTCCAATCGGTTTTGGCCAATATTCAAGGTTTCAATATGGACATCCACATCCCCTGGGCCAAGTAAAGGAAAAACAGTCCAACAGAAAGGCTGTGTGAAATCTCTTGCTCGTTTAACACCAAACACTCGATAAGCATGTGCTTCTCCATACTGGAATCTTTCCTTTTTAACAAATGATGCTTCTCATGTCTTTTCTTTCCAGGTAGAAAGGTTGAACTGTGTTATTTCAGGAAAAAAACAAGTCTGCCTACACACTCGACAGTTGAAGGGTTTAGAAAACTTCATGTGTTCGTGGTCTCCTTGGTGAACCTTTTCAACTTGTTAAGATGTTAAAACTGAAAAAGCTGCAGTTTTGTTCTTACATTACAGGAGTTCTGTCAAATGTCAGCATTTAAGGTTTGATTTAAAAATGTTTCTTCTCTCTCTCTCTCTCTCTAGGGGTGTAGTGAGGGTCGACGTGAATCTCCAGGACGAGGACATTGACCAGTGCTCCAGCAGCGGCTGGTTTGCAGGCACTCACCGCTGCAATCTGACCACTATGGAGGTGAGTAGGCCAAGCATCCTGGAACTCTGCAAGCGTTCACCTAGACTCTTGTAAATGGAGGTGTTAGACAGGGTTCTTTGCTTGGTACCTTAAAAGAACTACTTTTGGGTGATGTAACAGAATTAGCAGTTACTGTTCTCCTACTGGACCCTGTTTGCATCTAGTAATTTCATGTGACTCGTATATGGATTGTAAGCTGATAAGATTTTAACCGCATGTGTTAACACTCAATACTCAAACGTGTCTCCAGCAGTAGTGCAACCCCACCACCACCCCAGTTACACATAAGATTTTATTGGCCAGGGTGGAGTGGGGGGTGCACACAAGAATTTATTGACCCAGAACGGGGCTCAGAAGTCCAGCTCCTGAAGGCCTGACCAATGGGAGAGCTTGCTTAGCTACATCTACCTAAATACCAAAGAGAGAAACATCCTGATTGAGTCATTTTCTGTTGGGCGTTTCAAGAGTTTAACCCAGCCGAAACGTAATAATGAAGTAAGAGCGGACCTCCAGAGATTACAGTTCAAATACAAATGTGACTAAATAAAAATTGACAAATATTTACAGATATGATTTTTGCCTGGTATCCATCATCCTTTTCTAAAGTTTTAGGAGGTTCTGAGGGTTCCCTCACACTGTGTAGCAACATGAAAAATACAATATACAAAGTTCTGACCAATGAAGGGCCACACTCAGCAGTAAGTAAGTTTGATGTATATAATCCTGGTGGGTCTCTTAGATCTGCTGGAGGTGGTCAGCTAGTGGTGAAAAGAGCGGAAACTAAATGTAGTGAAATGGTGTTTATCCACTATGCTGTCCAACCAACTGCCCATCAATATCAGATCTGCACCAATTGGAGCTTTAAAAAGCTGCTAAAAACGCATTATTCTCCTCCGCCTTCTTTTAAATATCTGCACTTCTGTCATACTTTTAATCTTCTTTTTTTCTCTATATTTTTTCATTTCTTTTATTCTTTTATTTTTTTGCACTTTTTACTATTTTATGCTTACTTATATTTTTATTCTATTCCTGTAAAGCTCATTAAATGACCTCGTATGACAATGGACTATAGAAATAAACTTGACTTGACTTGACTAATGCAGCACTTAAAACCACAAGCGAGCTTGCATGCTCTCCTTTTCATAACATACGCTTCATAAAATAACCACAGCGCATGTTTTGTCCTATGGGGAACCTGAGACACAGCTCTTCAGGGCTTACCAACACTTTCAGATGCCGTCACAGTGCATTCTCTCTCTGCACACTTCAAACTCACACAGAGTTTCTAACTTTCCCATTCTTCTGCTGGGATTGAGTTCTGGATCCGTTCTCGGTGCCTTGAAGTTTCTCCATGTCCCCCAGACTACTGACGAGCTCGTTATGTGTTGTTTGGATTTTAGATGAATTATCAGCAGGGGGATTTATCCCATCTTGTGTAGCTGGTGAGTGTCTGCACCGCGCTGTGCTGGAAATCATTCTAACGCTGCTAATTAGACACCGCTAGCTGCTCGGCGTCAGCGCTAGCAAGGATCTGGACCTACCTGAGTGCTTCTGGACAGGCTGCTTAACCCTGTTCGACCGGGCGTTCCCCAGAGGAAGAAGCTTTGCTGCTTCTTACTTTTTTAACTGACAAGGATAAAGTTTTTTGGAGTAATATTTTCTAGACAATATGACTGTTTATTGAGGTGTCTGTGGTCTAATTCTAGTGTATAGGAATGTTCACTGAGGTCATTTATGGACAAACATCTCCCATTCCTGTGTAAAGCAGTGTTTATTTTGGACTTTATGGACTAATAGCTCATATTTTAGCATACATAAGTGTTTATCAAGGTTGTTTATGTGCTAGGATCTCCTATTGTGATGTATAAGAGTATTTATTTAGATGTTTATGGAGTAACATTTCACATTCTAATGTATAGGAGTGTTTTTAGGGGACTATGGAGTAAAACTTCCTATTCTAGTGTGTAGGAGTGTTTATTGAGGTAATTTATGGACAAATATCTCCCATTCTAAAGTAAAGGAGTGCTAATTTTGCTGTTTATGTACAAATGTCTCCCACTTTAGTGCATAGGAGCATTTATTGAGGTGTTTATGGACTATTATCTCCTATTCCTGTGTATAGGAGTGATTTTAGGTCTTTAAGGACTAGCATCTCCTATTCTGGTGTATAGGAGCATTTACTGAGGTGCCTATGGTCTCCTATTCTAGTATAGCATTTATTGAGGTCATTTATGAACAAACATCTCCCATTCCAGTGTATAGGGGTGTTTATTTTGGTGTTTATGGACTAATATCTCCTGTTTTAATGTATAGGAACGTTTATCAAGGGCATTTATGAACTCATATCTTCTATTTTAGTGTATAGGAGTGTTTACTGAGGGTGTGTATGGACTAATACCTCCAGAAGAAGCTTGAGTGGCAGAAATCCAGACGTTTATGTCTGCCGCCACAGAAAAAAAGGCATTATTGGAACAGTTGATGTCTTAACAGCTGTAATTTCTACGGAGGCTCATTAAGGCTGTGGCTGAATAACTGCCTCAGAACAGTTGGAAATTGTGTGCATGTCAAACTCGCCCCAAACATTCGGGGGGTGTCTGCCAGCTGTTGTGTTTCGTTGGCGCTGTGTGATTTGATCCCATCTACATCTATGAGAACTGACAGCGACGTCTGTCACCAAGGCATCAGAGTGGCGTATAGAGCCCAGCTGTACATGTGCCGACTGCTTGTAAAGGTTTCGTGTGAATGTGAGTGTGTGTGTTAGTCTGTGTGTGTGAATGTGTGTAGGTGGTGCGGTGGGGGGGTGCGGGGTGGTGGGACCTGTCTGCCTGCCTGCCTGTAACGTTACGATCCATAATAAATGCAGCGTAATGGATTGGAGCGGACTCGCTGAATTATTGACCGTGCTCTTTGTCTGTGTGGTCCCTCTCTGGAGAACGCCAGGCGAAGAGGAGGAGGAGCAGACACGGAAGGTTCTGCAGCGCCAACGTCCCATCCAAACTATGGGGAAGGAAAAAAATGTCTCACTTACTTCATAATTCATCTTAGCCCAAATGTAGATGATCAGCCAAAACATGTTTAGTGTCCGAAGTTTGATTCCTTGCTTTGGGAATAATCACTGATTTTTCCAAACAAGTACTCAAGTACCTTACCCTTGTAAACAATAGGGGTGACACAGTACCACTTTTTCATATCAATACCAATACTGGCACCTCAACCTCGAGTATCTGTCAATGCTCTTCAGTTACTAAGCTGTTAATAATACATTTGTTGATGCACTTTGAATCCGAAATGGCTCCCTACTTTCTGTAGAGTGCGCTATTTAAGTTACAAAATTTATCTATGTATCTCTCTTTACATCATGTTGCATAAAGTTTGGTTTATTTTGGTTATATTTTTCCAACATTCGATCCAGTGATTTTGGACCACTGGATAATGGCCCAGTATGATCCAGTAATGGACGATACCGGTACTGAGTATCAATTTGGAACGTCCCTAATAAACAATGCTATTGATTTGTAATGCTGTGTGATTTTCTCACACAGTTTACAAAGTCACTCAGTTTTATCAGTTGGCCTTCACCATCATTTATTACACTCCAGCAGTGACCATGATCAAAATACATGGAACTGGAACTACTCCCCTTATTTATATTTATTATAAAAACACTGGATATTATAGTGATGGATTGACGTCTCCAGATTTTGTTTTAAGAAATCTGGTCACTTTAATCTAAAGGCCTTATGAAGTTAATTCACATTTTTTTATGACTTCTGAGTATTAAATCGAGAATCATGTACCAACATGATCTTCATTCATCCATCCATCCAGCCAACCATTTTCTGAGTTGCTTATCCCAACCAGGGTGGCGGCCAGGGGAAATGCTGGAGAAACACCCTGGACAGGTCACCAGTCCACAGGGTAGACACACTCACACACACAATCACACACAGGGACAATTTAGCATCTCCTGATGCTCATGTCTTTTGGCTGTGAGAGGAAACCCACATAGACTTGGCGGGAAATTTTTACTCTGATGGTGAGGAAGTGTCGTGCCTCAGAACATCACCTCTTGGTTTGGGAACATCTGTGTTCAGGCCATTAAGGGATGACAGAGAGTGATCAGAACGCTGCACCTGATCAGCTCTACCATATCTGCAGGACCTTTCTACCAAGAGATGCAGGACCAGGGCAACCAGGACCATCAGAGACACGTCTCACCCAGTAATGTCTGACCTGTTGAAATAAGGCAGATGATTCAGGAGTTTTGTGGCCAAAACAGACACGATACACAACTTTAACTGACCCTCAGTCGACCTGGCCGGGACTCGAACCCAGGACCTTCTTGCTGTGAGTTGATAATGATCTCAAATAGACTTGTTTATGTGGTTTCTGTGTAAGCAAAGTTGCTGTATATCTAATAAACAGTAGTAGCAGTGTTTAGAAGCCTGCATTTTTTTGGCCAGTTGTTTGAACCAGATTTTTTATTAACCAGTCCTTTTAGAAACACACTCTTTGGAGCGACGATGACTCAGTTAGTGTGAAGTGCGAGGGGCACTGTGTGTGTGTCTGGGGATGTGTGTGTTCTCTAAATATAGCATCGTCTCCACCTAAGTCGGCGGAACTGTGGTTCCCTATCCGTGTCTTGTCATTTAAGATAAGCCAAGAAACCATCACAGCACGGCCCGACATTTTCGATGAGGATGTGCTCCGGAAGCGGAGGTGTCTGGCTGGCCTCTGTTAACTTGTGCATTAGCACTAGCACCACCTCTGCGGTGTCACTTCTCTGCCTCAACGAGACGCTGAAGGCAAAATGAACTGGAGACACTTGAGAGGAAATAATCAAAGATCACGGCGTGCAGTCGGAGAACATTGGCACAGCGGGATCTCCTCTTTTTCCGGAAAGCGAGAATGTGCGTCACACTGTTGGTCAGAACATTATGCCTGGGCTGCACGGAGAGAACAGCGTACTTATTTCACTGTTCTGCAGGAGGCACTCCGCTCCTGTCTGCCATACAATGAATAGGCCAGTAATGAAATAATGTGGAGTGAGATTATACCTTGCAGACAGCTCTCCGCAACGCTTGAGACCTCTGGAAAGCCTCAACAATTTGGGCGAGTTTCTGGAAAAAATGTTTGAAACTGTGAGTGAGGGAAATGGTTGATATAAGTGCTTACTTGAGTTAAAACTCGTGAATTCGTTTTTTTGTTCACCAGCCCTCCAACCCCCCTTGACAAATATTTTATTATGTGCATTGTTGACCCCAAATATTGACAAATATTTTGCTTCATTATGTGTATCACCAGTGTTCCACCCCGTCAAAATTTGTTTATATTATTACGTACACCAGCAACACCCCTGCCCTGACAACAAATATTTTGTTTCATTATGTACGTCGTCAACCTCCCCATCCTCCTCAACACATATCTGGATTTGTTTCATCCATCACCAAGTCCCCCCCATCCCCCATCAACATAATTTTTAATGGGGGGAACACCTGATATTTTGCACATGGATTACAAACCTTTACTTTGTGATATGAACCATCAGGAAAACACAAAATACCAGCAGGGTAGGTCTGTTTTATTTTCCAGCTTGAGTCGCCTGGAACTGTTCACCGAGATCGAAGAGGTGAATTTAATTGTCTTTTTGTTCCTTGCCACTCTAAAGAATCGAGTCTGGCTAAATTTGAACTATTTTGCGACCAAATCAAAATAGTTCAATAACTGAGATAACTGAGGCTCCAGTCTGAACTCCAGGGGCAGGTCTAAGTGGTCACCTCATGTGGGTGCATAATTACGAAGCTCCAAGAAGATGCTCCTGAGAAAAATGGAAAAAAAAAACTGTTGCTAAGATGGAAACCAGAGGATCGGTGAGTCATCACACCTCCGTTACCTAGTTGCCAATGAAGCACACAGAAGCATGGCGTGATTTTTTTTTGCACACTTGGATCTTTCGGTTTTGACCTCAAGTTCAGGCTTATCAGTTCTTAAGTCACTTGGCTTCCACATTTGTTCATGTGCAGATCATCTCAACCCCATGCATGAAGGGGTAGACCATCTTAATGTTGTTGAAGATTTTCATTTTTATTGCCCAACTGCCACACTCTGAGAATTAGGGTTAGAATTAGGTCCTGCTTGGCACAGTTTTCAGACCAGTTTCAGGCACAAATCAGGTACATTATGTAAGTGTGTGAAGCACAGAGCTACCAGTTAATGGTCCGTGATCTTTTAAAAAACAAAATGTGCTTCTCTCCTCCATACATATGCATTTGAGGCAGGATTTTGCTGTAAAAGGGAGATGCTGGAAGAGGAGCCGATTATTCTGCTGGATTTACTGAAGCTTGAGCAATGAGCTCAGAGCAAAAATGCTATTTTGCAAATGTTCCTCTTTTATGGCTCAGGGACATGATGGTGATTCTCCTAAAGTTCCTCAGGATAAACAGCATTAGACTAAAAGGGAACATGAGACACCTCCGGCCCAGATGAAAGTATAAAGGCTTTAATAGTTATTCACTGCGTCAGAACTGAGAAGGCTTTTAGTCTTGGATGAGAAACGAGTTCTTGTCTTTAGATGCAGATAAAGGTGTGACTTTATGGAGATCATCAAATTTCAAGAGAAGACATGTGAGATTACTGGATTCTTTTGCTCAGGAGAAATATTGGTGACTTAAGCTTGAGTGTCCTTTCTTCATTGTCTTGGGTGCAGGTATTAAAGAGATGGTTCCCCTTTTGTTCTTCTCAGTGGTTCTTCCTCACGCTCTTAGGGATTTTTTTCTGACACCAGGGAGCTCCCTAGAGAATTCTGGAACGCTGCTTTGGGACATTGTTGATCACACCACTGTTAGTTTTTTAAAATTACCTTCACCTTCAAGATACATCATCAGCAGGGGGTTTTCCTGGTCTTTAAACCAGAAAATCCCACTCTAGAAAGGACTGTGGCACCACTGTAGAAGGTGAGCAGGCATGGTCACATTGGATGTGGCTAAGGTAACATTTTTAAATTTGGCCAGAATGTCCCTTTTACCTTTATAAAAAAATTAATATAAAAAAATGTTTAATTAAAATCAAAAGATCAGTTATTCATCAGGACATTTCTACACATCATTCAAACCATATCCCACACCTGGCTGCACAATATATCGTCTGTAAATTGTCATGGCAATACTGATTTCACACATGATTGCGTTGTGCAAACCTCTAACCAATCACAGTGTTTCTATGACCAATCACAGCTCCAGGCGAGTTACTGGGTGTTTAGATGAATTAAGGTCTTAATGTTATCCAACAAAAGTCTAATTATTTTAATCTTCAACCGTTAAAGACGCTGATTAGCTGAGGTGTTTTAATCATGTTTTGTGGGTTTGTGTAAAATATAATTAACACAGTTCATCAAAATTCATTCTTTTAGTATTTTCCAACCTCTGTCCCTCAGAATTAAACAGGCCTTGCCTTTAAGTCTAATATAAATCTATTGTAAATGATTTCATTTCTGATTGGCTGCCCTCTATTGCAGCTCATTCCAAAGGCAGCACAGTGCTGAAACACTCCTTAGAACTTCAGCGTGAAGGGGCGGGGCTGTTTAAGGAGAGCTATGTAAAAATGTGGATTTTGTGACATCACAAAACTGTTGTTTAAAAATCTGGAGCTCATAAATGTATATAAACTAAATAGATTGGGGTGTGAACATCCAACAATATTTACACACATTAGCCCTTTTTAAGTCCGGAAAGTGATGATATGGGTCTTTTAATATACTGAAAAGCGTCACAATTGCAATATGTAGCTGTATAATCGCAATACCTATATTTAATCCGTATCATGCAGTCCTAGTATGAGATGTGCCAAACAGAGCCAAGGGCAGCAGAGAAGCTTTTGACCATAAGAGCACAGCGGTGATGCGGTGGATGGTCAGAGTGAGCGGACAGCATCCTTTTGCAATAACGATGTTTGAACTCTGGGGGCCTGACGCCGGAACAATCTCTGGTTTATTTATTATCACAGAAGAGGCGGCCAGGTCAGTACTAGCCGAAGAGAGTCATGAGGGCGTGCTGTCACTGTGGGCCACTCACACGCCTCCAAATATATCCCCCTGCAGACTGACTCTGCCAGGGCGAGTCAGTGGGAGGTGAAATTCCCATCACCGTCTACGGCAGAATGAAGCCTGAGCACTTTGATTCGATTTAGTCACTCAGTCGTCTGGGAAACGCCTAAATTGTTTTGATGAAATGCCAGTTCTGAAGCTGCCAAACCTCATGACTTCAGTTCGGCTGCAGAAACGTAACCCTTAGAACTCAGAGCATATTAGTAAAATCTGATTTCAGTAAATATAAACAGTGTAAATCAGTCTAAAACTAATTGTTGTCCTACACGCTCACCGTTTCCTGCTCTTTCTCTCGGCGTGCCACCGCTCGGCCGCTCCCCGGACCCCCTCCCTCTGTGGGTTTTCCCCACCCACTTGTGGGTGGAGACTATCCTGAAAGGTCACCCAGTTCAAAGATCTTGTGTTTTTTTTGTTTGTTTTTAAAGCCTAAGATAAAAGAAATGTGTTTATTTTTGTTCTTTATGGGCATTTGCGTGTGATGCTATTTTCACAGTTTACCATTTGTTGCACTTCCAGCACAGATCCATGCTGCTCATGTTCTAAGGGTTAAACACAGGCCCTTCAGTAGTGGTCCACAATACTTCTACAACTTAGTTTGGTGGGTTTGCCTTTGATCATTAACTGATATTGTCTTCAGCCGCCTTTGATCCATTTGCTTTGTCCAGAACTGCAGTTTAAGTGTTTGAAGTGGTCTGTCTAGCATTTTCAGACATTATCATTAAATACAATGTTTATCTTTGTTTCTTTAGCATGTATGTATGTATGTCATGTGCATGCACAACTGCACTATGATGTGATCATTTAATGGGACACCCTAAAGAAGACAACGTTGATACAGTTTTTACGCCTCCAGTGACGAGTTTTGGTCCACAGTGTGCAGATACCGCCATAAAAACATGTCACTTCTCCACAGGAAAGACGTGTGAATTAACATCCAGCCCTAATCAAAGCCTTGCCCTTTCGTTAATTAATCCCACTCAAGTGTACTTCATACAACGAGGCCTTTCAAGCCCGCCTGGTGTGCGGCTGTGGCAGGAGAGAGTGGGAGAGGAAGCTGTGTGCGGAGGAAGGCGGAGATCCTCTATTTAAAGACAAAGAAACCTGCAATTTATAGTCTGAGTGCCGAATACCCGTCAGGCCCAACATGAGCACTTCAGTGCCAGCATTTCGCACTGGCTGCTGTCGGTTTATCTCCTAAAAGCTCTGTCCTGTGCAGCCCAGAGGATGGGTTCAACTCCTGAGTCTTGTAAATATGAATAAAAAAAGTATGTGTTCATAAGACTTTTACAGTAAGAAGAAATTTGCCTTTTTTCCAGCCCTGTGGGTCGGTTTTTACCCATTGCTTTTGGCAAACCATCTTCAGCTGCCCAAGGTTTGAGGGTCCCTCTGATTCAAAATCCTTCATAGCTTTTCAATGAGAAGTCAGGAGATTGGTGAAGCCATACAACTCATCTTCTTTGGGTTTTGAGTAATTTTGGCTATGCATTTGGGGTTGTTGTTTTGTTGAAATGCCCATCTTCTCTTCTTACATGGCTAATGAGGTTCAATTCTCCTCTAATATTTGGCATTCGTATGACGCAACAGTACCATCTGCAGAGAAACAGCCCTACGTCATGATGGTCCCACCTTCGTACTTCACTGTGGGCGTGGCATTCTTGGGACTTCTTTCTCCAAACATGAGCTGAATTATTACCAAAGGGTTCTGTTTTAGTTTGTTCTGATGCGTCTGATGGGTGTACAAAATTTAGACACATCTCTGAGCTGCTTCTTCAGCAGAGCTGTTTAGCATGGAGGAATGGAGATGATGGAGGTACAGTTTGTTGTTTATTGTTCTCTGTGTATCTGCTGTTCCTGCTCCACTCAGGTCGTCTTGTAGCTCTTCTGGCTTCTCTCTTACCTTACTTATCATCAGTCTGAGAGAAATCTTCAGGATTATTAGTTGTGGTTCTATCATATTATTGAACCAGCTGTTCTGACAGGATGTTTTTACAAGGGCTCCTGCTTCATCATTGATTCAGTTTAAACGAATAGATAAACAAACAAACAAAGAAACTGCAATAGGAGGAAAACAGAAAACAAAAGGTGGGGGGTGTAATAACAACAGAATAAAAGAATAAAATGCTGGGGGGCAAATACAATATGCATGCAACAAGATAAATATTTTCCACAATACACTTGTCTTGACAAGCAGTGTCAGTTCATTAAGTCTTTGAGAAAGGCAATAGCAGCTGACCAATAATCAATAGTTTGAGATGTTGCTTTATGAAATCTAGTAGTAGGGCCTGTTTAATTGTGAGCAGTAAAGAGGGGTTGGAAAATGGAAAATAATTAATTTTGACTCTTCTTGGTATGTACAAATACATGAAACTACGAACTAAAAATGACAGATATGAGCCCTTTAAATGTTTCTAGTGATTTTGTTGCAAACACACACATCCAATACACCATGGTAGTTTCTCTTATGTGCAATAATACTTGAGTGCAATTTTTCTGGTGCAA
>JBBPCZ010028208.1:0-13984 GCA_037974445.1 Brycinus macrolepidotus
TCGCACAACGAACTCCCCGCATAACGAACGCGCCGCTGGAACGGATTGCGTTCGTTATGCGGGGTACCACTGTACTAAGATTATCCACAGTATGCTCAGGAAAGTACACTGAGAGACTGTGATGTAATTTATTGTAATAGCCATAAATATATTGAACCGTATGCAACAGAGAAGTTGAGTGAGAGAAGACAGTTTTAATCATGGAAAGAACAGTTTATGCGTTAGTTAAGTTTTTGAAGTGTTCATGGTTCTATACAGAGCCTTAAAGAACCATTTTAGGATGTAGAAGAAGAACTTTTGCTTCCTAAAGAAACTTTCAGTGAGTGATTCTTGATCTTGTGATGTGGGACCGTGGAGAACCTATTTAAGCTTAAAGAATCTTAACCACATGTTCTGTACCACTACTGTTCTTTTTTTTTTTTTTTTTTTTTTTCCCCAAGAATCGGACACCCAATTTGAAACCTTTGTTGTAAAGAGTGTATTTAGAGTCCTGCCAGATTGTGAGTGACAGTGTTGAAGGCTCGTAGGTTCTGCTTGAGTGGTCAGTAGTGGCGGGTCAGAGTCCTGTGTAATGTGGGCCATTAGTGCCCTGTGTGTTCTGCTCTCAGTGCTAATGGCGTGTTAAAAGTCACGTTATCAGCCTGATCTCCTAAACCATGAGTGTCAGACTCCAGTTCTGACTTCGCTGTTTTTTTGCTAGTTTAGCACACTTACTGTGCAGAAGTCTTGAACCACCCCTCATTTCTTTGCATTTTGCTTTAAATCAGCTTGTTGGTGCAAAAATACTATTTATGTCTGTCAAACTGTCTTATCTTTGGCATTTTGAGTAGATTAAATGAAAGAAATGGGAACAAATGTTTTACTGCGACAGACTGCAAAGTGCCTGAAGGTACAAGGAGCCTAGATAAAGGAGTTCCAACCACTCAGCATTCAGCACCACCAGTATACTGATCACCGCCTGATCATGTGGAATCATCTGCTCCTGTTTCTTCACTGGTTCAGGCCTCAAGTTAGATGTGCTTTGTTCTGCTTGAATGATCCATAAGTAGGTCACTGTGCGTCTTAACAAACAAAAAAACATTCCTCTGAAACCGGTCAGGTTCAGGAACTGGCCAGAATATGAGGGTCTTTGAAAGTCCTTCAGGAAGCCTGGAGAACTGTTCCTCAAGACCGCATTAAAAATACAAGAAAATCTGGATCTTTGGAAGCAAAATATGAAGAAATGAGGGGTTGCCCACGACTTTTGAACAGTACTGTACATGACGAATGTCTGTTATCTGCTCTGTTCTGGCTGAAATTTATGCAAATGAGCTGAGCAGCAGCTAATCAGATTGCTGATATGCAGCACATATCTGATGTCACGCCCACAGCACCACACATGTTCAGCTAACATGAAATGGGGGGAGTATATGTATATGTATCCATAAAATATATTCAGTATACATGATCTTATAATGTTAGATAATTAGAGCCCCTTTGTGGTGCAGAACTAACTCTGCACTCCTCTTTACTCCGGGCACCCCGGGCTGCTTGTGTTTTAGTGACGCTCCTGGCAGGAGGGGAATTCTGTAAACTCAAACGGTGCACTGTTGTGCATTAAGAAAATACAACAAATATAAAATACGAATACAAACTCCACCCTACAACAAACACACGTCTTTACAATGCTCAGATTATTTTACTGTTCATTATTTTTGGTTTAATGGTATTGAAATCTTGCCCTTTCACTTCCTTTATAAACATATATACAGTTAAGGTCATAATTATTAGCCCCCCCGTCCAAAATTGAGCAAATCTGTTTTTACATTGATGAATGTTTTACTTTGTGAAGTTTGAAAAATGATTTTAAAATGTAACAAATATAGGAATGTTTCTCCTAGGGGGCTAATAATTATGAACTTAACTGGATGTACAGAGGCTAACAGGCCATATATTCTTTTGAAATGTGCAGAGATATTATGTCAAATGGTTTATTCAATTTTGACTAAGAAATGGTGCAGTGTGGATCAGTCATGTGTGATCAGTCTGATCCATTTAGTAAGGTTAGTATCAGTATCAGTATATCAAGTGGGTGCATAACTGTTATCAAGCCTGTAATGAGTTTTTCAGGTGTGTTACAGCAGGACAGACACTAAACAGTGCTGTTTGTGGGCCTCCAGGATTAGTGTGTGACGCCCCGGTTTTAAGTTGTTGCTCTGAGGCTTCTCTCCATGGTGGCTTCACTTTTTATCCAGCAGACTCAAGTTCCCTCAGCTCATGAGTCAGAAGTAGCCTAACTCTTAACTTCCTTTAAAAAAAAAAAGAAAAGAGGAGAACAATTTAAGAAGAATTTATAACTCGGTTCAGTGGAATCCAGGCCTGCAGGGCACCACACCCACTTTTAGTAATCTCTTTTGAGTCTCCTTTTTTCCCCTAAGAGTTCTCCATGAGTTTGTTCAGTAATGATACAGTAGCAAGGGTATACATCTGTGATCTTTGATTTATTTTGATTTACTACAGTTCTTGAGGATTCAGTGTGTCATGAAATAGTTTGTTTTATATTATTTATTGTGATACTAATCAGGATTATTTTCAAAAATACACTGAAATCCCCTTCCCAGTGTTGAGGGTGTTTTCATTTCTCAACAGGGTTTGGGTTCATTGTGCTGAGCTGTAGTTTTGTCAGTGTGTGGCGGTATGAGGGGCAAAGCTTTTGGCATGGTGGGCTGCCACAGAGAAACCTCACCTGCAGTGGTAGGGATGGTTATGGTTAGGATTGAACTGATACCAATTTCGATACCGATACTGCTTATTGTTACTGATACTTATTGATCCTACTCTCCATAATTTGGTGCAGAAAATAAAGACATTGTGAAAGGATTTGAAAAAAATCAGCAGTTATTTTATGATGACTTGGAGAAATAAGGAGCTAAACTGAGTCTTACATTTCCTGTATTTATAATGAAGAACAAGCAATTGCTACAAACGTGTGTTGGTGATGAGCAGAGCGCCGCTCTTGTCCCTTCACTGATCCAGTCCAGCACCAACTATTTGAAAATGCAGCTACGTTAGAATTAATGCTGCATAAACACTGATAGCAGCAGTGTCAATCCAGGAGCTTCTCCAGATTTCAGTACTGACCAGTCAGGAACTAGTATCAGTTTAGTACTGTTCTCGATGCCCATCTCTACACTGGGGTGGAACTGAGCATGATAAAATTGGGGTTAAATTTGAGGATAACCCAAAATTACAAAATATCACAATAAAATAATACCAGAATAAACTGAAAGTTTCTATTTTCCCCCCAAAAATGTGCACTTAATCAATACTGTTTTGCCTTAGAATCTGACAATTCTGACATTCCCCAGTTGCATTTGCATCACCTCATTTTTTTCACACCTACGTTAGAGACAGGGTTCAGTCTGTGAGGCGTTTGTTGGATTATGAAAATCTTGGGCGACGGTGACCTGAGGCTAGGTTTATCCGCCTCATTGTTTGGGTTGGTTTACATTGTGAAACCTGTTGAGCAGTGTGTTCAGTGTCAATTTGTGTGTGTCACTTAGTCTGAATTTACGCTGTTAGGTTCTCTCCGGCTTTCCTGTCTGAAAATTTTTTTCTTTTTCTTTTTTTTTCCTGCTAACTTCAGTGCGGTCAAGGTAGAAAGCGAGATTAGTGTATTAGTGGATCACAGTTCACAGGGTCTGGCTGCCTGCCAGCGTGCAAAATCTGGTGCCATTCTATCCTTTAAATGACTTTTAACATGGATTATTTTGGGACACTATTTCAGGATTAAAGCAGCTTTATTTGGTTGCCTGTTTGACTAAATGTGGTTGGGGGGAAAAAAAAACACTGTTAATGGTCTTTTTGTCAGAAAAGGAGGGGTTAACAAATGAAAGTGCTTCATATTTTGTAATTCCAGCCTGCCTTGTTAACCATGCAGTAGTAACTTGATGCCAGTTTTGTAGCTCTTAAGGGCTTGTTAAGGTCTTCTTCAAACAGAGGCTTGTACTGATTCTCCTTCAGGCAATGTGAATTCTCCATCAGGTGAATGTGAACTCTGAGCTGCTCTTCTCTGTTTTAGTATGGTTTAAAGAAGTGTTGGTGAAGTCTGAGACTGGTCCCAAGAATATAGTAGCTTACATTTTACATTTAAGTGTATGACCTCAAAAAGAGGGCATCAGGCTAATACGCTGCCGGAAGTGGGAGTGTATGTAATATCTGCCAAGGCCTGTCACAAATATTTCATCGTCACTTGATTGCAGTTGTTTAACCTGATGGCAGTTTTTTCCCCATGTCTTGTATTTTTTGTTGGATTGATTCAAATGCTTGTAAATAAATAAAAGCAGAGAACATTTCAGCTGAGACACAACATGAGGCTTGCGAAGACTAAAACCAAAATTTCTGGCTAATGCTGGAATACCTGTAGAGGGCAGCAATAAGTACTGTTTGTTTATTGGATTCTTGTTAATAGCACCTTTAGAGGGCAGTGCTGAGTAATGTTTGTTTATTTGAGCTCTAGGTAGTTTTGTGTATCATCAGCTATAAAGCCAGCTAATTTTACCACATGACCAAAAAAAAAAAATGTGTAGAATTGATATTCACAGTTATTTATGTGGCAGTTAATCGTCAGGTAATCACTCATGGCCATGACAGGCCTATATCAGGGACTAATACATTTTATCCAGTAATATCCCATGTGTTGGGCATAGTAGTAGCTACTAGCAAACTAGTTTTTACAGGTGATGTAGCAATGTACAGCAATGTAGCACCATGCTTGCCAGCCAACAGAGGAGACTGGCTCTTGTCTGAATGGCGACTCAAAGCCATGTATTCCACGTGCTCCCCTTCCGTGCTTTGATAAGGCAGGATATAGCAGGCAGGAGTTTTGCTTTGGGGGGAGTGGGATGTCTCATAATTCTGTTTGGGACAGCCGGTGCTGGCCAACCGCTCTGGGGCATGCTGGGAATCTGGGATCCTCTGTGAGACCAAACAGGATGCCATTCAAAAATATGTCCCCCCCACCTCCTCAGTGAAAGGTGGGAACAGGGTGGGAATAGCCTACCGATTGGGAAAACAAAGGCACACTTCCTCTATGAGATCCCAGTGCACTGGGTTTATTGGGTCTCCAAGGCTGTAACTCGACTGTTCGCTCGAGTTCTGGGAAAGCACAGTAAAATCCCGATGCCTGTAATTGTTTATGAAAAGGCACGGCTACATCCGCCATATTGTTCAGCAGTTATTAGGAATGAAAATGGGTCTTATTCGTTATCTGGAGTGCTCTGTCAGGGCCGAGAGGATTAGAGGTGGTTAGCCTGTGTGTCTGAAGTCTGAGTGGGCAGTGGAGAAAAGCAAGAGTTTTCCAGCTCGGTAGCATCAGTGCCAGAGCAGGGGGGGGGGGGGGCAGTGGTACAGCTTAGCAGGGCTTTACTGAGCCCCATGCTCTTATCCTGCTGCAATTTTAATGCTGTGCAAATCCCCCCTGGCGATTCGCTGCCCCAGCAATCTGCCAGAGAGCAGCCATTCAAGAGATACATTCACTGTCTTTCCCTTCACTCTGGGAGGAAAATCTTGGGACTGAAAGATTTTGTCACCGCATCAAATCTTTTGTCTCGTGCCTCCTGGTGAACACGTCCTGGCGTTTTTGTATGTGATGTGTGAGACAATAATTATTTTGTAAGTCTTGTAGTTTGCAAACACCTTTTTGCCATTAATTACAATCATTGCCATTTCTTTTCCAAGGATCTTTTTTTTCCTCCTTTATTTCTGTTGTATATTTATATCCTTTATATCCTTTCTGTTTCTACTCATTGTTTCTTTGTTGAACGTTGTGGTGATGTTTCTGTAATGATTGAGATAAAGGCTAACTAGAATAAGAGTTTTAATTAGTAACTTCATGCCATTCCTAAGTCTGTAACTCCTCCCCCTGTCACACACCCACACAACAATCTGTGCAATAACCTGCTGCTACTCAGATGTGCAATTTCTTATTGGGTGCTAAAATCCTAATCATTATTTACAATATCTTATTATTATGTGCAATAATCTTACCATGTGAAATATCACTACTATGTCAATATCACTGATCTACTACTGATCTTTATTACATGCAATAATGGACTTGGTATAGAGAACTCCAAGCCAGTATTTGTGTTACTAGTAATTACTTAGCAGTAAGTTATGTATCTATAGTATTGATACCCAAGCATTTTGTGTATCATATAGTGTATTTTTTTATTTGACTCTCGTTTTTGACTTTATATTGTTCTTGTCTCTGTGTGACTGTCCAGTCGAAACATAACCAGTTTCCTCCGGGACCAATAAAGTTTTCTGATTCTGATCTGTGAGATGTTGATGTAATGCCAGTTTTGGTTTGTGAGGCAGCCAGACAGAGTCAGTAAAGAATTCAGCAGTGTTGCCTTTGGCCTGTGGGAGAGTTTGCAGTGTCAGTGCTTGCCTGTGAGGCAGTGTGAGACTGGCAGTGTTACAATCTAACTGACAGAGAGAGAGATGGTATCTTGGATCGCAAAGCAGTCAGACAATTTTAACCTTGACCCATGTGGCAGATAGACCGTGCTGTTTTTGGCCCCTGAAGCAGTCAAGCAGGTTTAGTTAATATTTGCCTGTGGAACAGTCTGCAAGGCTTCCTCGGATGTAAAACCTGACACTGCCAGTGTCCGTGCTGCCCTGTGAGGCAGTTTGGCATTGTCAGGTCAAGTAATCTAGGTTAATTGTCATTTCAGCCATATACACAGTACTCAGTGAAACAAAACAAGGACCATGGTGCAACACAAGAACAAAAACAAACAACATAAGACTACACAAGTGCTGACAGAACAGAATAAACAGAGTGAAAAGAGAGCAGGAGAGAGAGTGCAAGAAAAACACGAGGGCAACAAAACAACAGGACAAGACACCATTTAGTGCATTTGACAGCCACAATACCAGTTTGAATGAATGTTATTATATACTCCAGATACTGCATTCTAGTAGCAGTCATTAATATATTAAAAAATGCAGAATTAGAAACTTTTATTGATCCTGGAGGAAATTACTTATGCTACGACTGCACAGACACGCAGAGACACAAAGACAAGAGCAACATAAAGTATAGTATAAGTCAAAGTTAAAATAAAACAATCCAGAAATACTCAGAAAATGCTTAGTATTAAGTGCACTATGCTATGTACACAAAATGCTGCGGTCAGTAGTAAATACTATAGATGAATAAATAAAATTAGTGCTGAAGTAGTTTACTAGTAAAACTAGTAACTAGTAATAGTGGAGTTACACAATGGGTGTCCTAGGTAGTGATGTTGAACATGAAAAGACTTGCAAATAAACTATTACACATACGTGACTTAAGTAGTGATCTAAGTAGTGGACAGGATAAGACTATTATAGATAATAAGTAATTGCACTTACTAATAAAGATATTGCACGTAATGATGATTTAGCACACAATAAGAAGTTGCACATCCGGGTAGCAGCAGGATGTGAGCAGAATAGAGGTAGACAGCAATAAATAATGCTGCAAACATAGCCGCAGGAGGGCAGAGAATGTGCTGTATACAATAAATTAAGGTGTGTTTACAGTCACAGAAGGGGTATAAGTTGTTTCAGTGTTACTTTCTTGTCTTGGTCTGTAAGGCAGTAAAGCTAACACAGCCTTTGAGGTCCTCTTTGACCTGTGTTGCAATTTTCAGTATTTTTCCCTTGAGGCAGCCTGGCATTGTCAGTTTTCGCCCGTGTGGTGACTGATTATCTTCACCTTTTTCCGCCCTTGCTGTACTAAAGCAGCGAATGAATGGAATCCGTTCGCTTTTCGTGTAGCCGTGTCGCTTGGCTATAAAGAGGTGGGACCTCCCCCAGATCCCCCTTTGGGCCGTCAGTCACGGTTTCGGGCCCTGTTGTTTGACTGGACCCAGCTGGCCAAGTGCCCAGTCTGCACCTAACGGTTCCATGGCAACGGTGGGATAGAGCAAGGGTCCCTGTATTGACAGGCATTTCCACCGACAGGACTGCGCCTGTGCGGCTGTTTGTGTAACAAGCGCAGCTTCATTGTGAGGTGGCCCGGCAATTGCACAGCGTGTCCTGAGGATTTAGTTTAGCACATTTGCTCTTTGTACCGCTGGAGTCTTGGTGAGGGGGGGCTTTGCCAGAGACCTATCAGCACGACCATCTGCAGCACCTGAGTAAAGATCAGGCCTGGCCGGGTGATACTCACTAATGGCGACCCTGCTGTCTCTGAAGGCAGCGGGGTTGAAGTTTAAAACACTGCCCATTAAGCAAATGAGGAATTTCTGTGCTTTTATGTAACTGAATGTCAATTTTGGACCACAACCGGTCTGTTAAGCATTTGTTCTGCATTCTTCAGATGGCCGAGATCAAACATCTGCACGTGACGTACTGGAATGGATGTGGGTTAAGTGTGTGTTTTGAAATCGTCTTGTTTTGTTGTGAGTAATTTGGCATGGGCTTTTATGGGTCATTTTATATTTAGATTTAGCATGCATCTTGCACTTCAGGTTTACATTTGTTACAGATGTGCTCTGTATTATAAATGATGTCTTTTGACAAAGTTTTGGCACCCGTGCTCAAATGAGATTGAGTGCAAATAAATGAACATCATCTAGGGAGCACACATCTGCAGATTGTAATGCTTTAGTACTGTTTGTTTGCTTGGAAACTAATTAAATAAAACATCAAATAAAGCTTGTGTTAGTCATGTCACTAGTCTGTTAAACTCATCAAATAAATCGAAACTGTGCTTGAAAATGCCATTATAAAGCATGTTCATTGTAGAGGATGTGTACTTATTTTCACTTAGAAAATCAGTAAAGCATGTCATTTGAGTTTTTGTATGATAATATAGCCTTAGATTTGTAATGCCATTTTTTCTTCATAATGATATTTGGAATGGAGCTGAAGGTGCCATTGTCAGATTAGATAGGAATATGGAGTTCAGGTGATGTAGTCTAGCAGCAGAACACCTTTATATCTGTCACTAGAAAAATGTTTTCCTTTGTTAAAAACACTCTTTCTGATGTAACGACGTGGAAGTAATCTGACGAACGTACATTTCCTTTTTTTATTTTTAGGAAAGGATATTTTCCTTGCCAAGAATAGTCTATCCTCACTGCCTCCTAGCAAATTCCTTCCTTTCACTCAGGTTTTTTTTGCCCTTGCACTTTCTTTAAAGATGGGGATGCAGAAAAAAAGTTTATAGTAGATTATAGGAATCATACTCTTAAGGTTTATTTCTGTTTGTACAGTTTGTTTTAAAGGGATGAGGTGTGTTTCAGGGCCACTGTTCATTCGCATGTGTTTTTGTGCCTCTGAGAGTTGTTTTGCATGTTATGTCTGTGGTATTGGGTAGAGAAAGACCACCCAGAAATGCCCATGGATGTTGAGAGAATCAAGTTTACAAACTGTAGCTCGGCTCCTTCAGTCTGTTTTATACTTGTTTAGAACCTCACTTGCTGAACAATAACTTGTTTACATATTTTATTCCCAAAAGCATTTGTCTTGAAAGGCATTTTTTTGTTTCTTCCTTTGGAAGTCACTGTACTGGGCTTGAAATATGAAACTCATGTTTCTGGCGCCACCTTGTGGTCACCAATGAAATAATGCTGAAGCGATGGTCCAGTAGTAAACTATGGGCCAGTTTCCCCAGATGTGGATTAAGCCTAGTCTTAGACTGCAGCACTGGAAAATCAATTTAGTTTAGTCTTAGGCTTAATCTGGGCCTGCAGAGTGTACGAAAGTGCACAAAAGTATCGAGCCCTAACTTTTAATTAATGAATTCACCTACGTTAATGGTGTGGTTTGTCTAAAAATCCAATTTTTAAAAATTTTTCACCCTTATGATACATTTAGTGTCCAAAGTTCTCTCCTTTAGTTTCGCTACTCCACTGCAAAACTAATGCAATTATAAATCCATTATTTTGAGTGACAGGCCTGTACTTCTATGACTTTTTAGCTCAGTTGGACTTGTACATCCATTCAAGGTACATCCATCAAGGTATATCCATCTTAGCTGATTGATTATGCATGGATTAGGAGAAAAAGTGTGTATGATTATGCATGGATTAGGAGAAAAAGTGTGTATGATTATGCATGGATTAGGAGAAAAAGTGTGTATGCTTATGCATGGATTTGGAGAAAAAGTGTGTATATTAAGGTTCACTATTTGTTAAACTGCTTGCACATAATTTGTGTAATCTCAATAGAAAAGCATCGGCAATGGAATGAGACACTCTGGAACATCCAAACATGAGCCCACCATGCACAATGCCAGCCATCATTTAGAGGGGTATAAAGACCCCCAAACATTGGGCAGTGGAGCAGTGGAACTGCATTCTCTGAGGTGATGGAGCTCCATCCAATACATATGGAATCAGTTGGAGTTTATAATCTAGAACTAATCATCCAACATCTCACTGACTCTTGTGGCTGAATGCAGTCAAATCCTCACACCAATGCTCCAACATCTAGTGTAAAGTCTTCCCAGAAGAGTGGAGTCTTTACTTCAGAGACAAAAAGGGACAAACTCCTGATTTCCGAAGAAATGATGTATTAGCAGGTTTCTAAACTTTTCACCATAACATTTTAACTAGTGACTGAGCTTCCTGATTTTGGTTTTGTTGTTTTTAAAATACCCAGGCATCTAAGAGAAGCTGTTTATTCATAACTAGTGTTACATTATGTGAGTGTTGCTGCATAATCAGTATTATTGTCAGTAAAAATACCTAATAGAACTGTGTGAAAGGATCATAACAACAGTGTTACATTTATATTGCTACATATTGTTGTCAAACAAAACCAAAAAGTTTACTTGACAGGAAAAGGAAAAACCTCTCAATGTTCAGGACAAGTTAATGTTACAAGATTGTATTCTACTCCATATTAGTACATAATAGAGCTGTGTAATGTGGACATAATAAGAGTGTTGCATTTATATTAATGCTGTCAAAAACCCCCAAAAAAGTCACTACAGGAGAAGGAAGAAACTTCTCAATGTTCAGAATAAGGTGATGTTACAACTTTATGCTTCTTTTTATTTTGGACAGTCTGATGGTTATGAAAATCTGCCACGATATATAAACAGAAGAAGTGGTGTTATTTATTCCTAATTATTTACTTAAACATTAAAAGACCCACAAAAATACTCATCAGGAACTGTGATTTGTCCTGATGCTCACAGTAAAAAAAAAACACTGTGATTGGTTAGTTGGCTCATTTGCATACTGAGGGCTTCTGTGATAGCAAAACCAATATTGTGATAACGAAAGTAAAGTAAAGTAAAGTGGCCCCTTATAGTCATGCGACAGCACAGCACAGCACAGCACAGCACACAGTGTGAACAGTGTGAAATTCTTTCTCTGCATTTAACCCATTCACCAAGTGAAGCAGCGGGCTGCCACCAATGAGGGGTGCCTGGGGGGCAGTGTGTGGGTACAGTACCTTGCTCAGGGGTACCTCAGTGAGGACACCAGCAGTGTGGGGTTAAAACTCACGACCTTCTGATTACAGGGGCAACTCTCTAACCACCAGAACACCAGCTGCCCAGAGGTTATATTGTGCATCACTAACACATAATCATATCAGTACTGGCTTTGATAGTATATTTAGTGCAGATTAATTTAACCCTTTAAACTCTGGACTGATTTCTTGAACAGGGACTAATACTTGCCATATCCATTCACATTCTTTGTAGTTCAGGACTAGGCATGTTCTCTGTGGGCTGGTTTCCCAGGAATGGGTTAAGCCTATTCCTGGACTGAATTGCATTCTTTTTAGTCTACGCTTAATCTATGTTTGGGAAACCGTGACCCTGTATGTTCTCACACTTTCATAACTGCCGAACTAACTGATTAGTTTCAGAATAGTTACTCATTAGTTACACATAGCAGTTACTGAATAATTTAGAGTAGATTCTGTGCAATTAATATTAGTTACGGTATAATACATAGCAATTGCTGAATACTGAATTATGCACAGTAATTGCTGAGTAATTCATAGTAATTGCTGAATAATTCACATTGGTTACGGAGTAATTTCTAGTATATTCCGAATCATTCATAGTAGTTAGTGAATAATTTATAGTAATTACTCAATACTGCGTAGTAGATTCTGAATGATGAATGGCAATTTTGAAATAATTCATAGTAATTGCTGAATAATTCCTATTGCTTACTGAATATTTCATAGTATAGTACCCATTATTCGTGCTGGTTAGTGAATAATCAATAGGAATTACTGAATAATTCATAGAAGTTAGTGAATAATTATAGTAATTACTAAGTAATTCTTAGTGTTTTCTGAATAATTCATAGTAAATTCTGAATAATGGCTAGTAATTACTCAGTGATTCGTAGTAATTGCTGAATAATTCATGGAAGTTAATGAATTATTCATGGTAGTTAGTGAATAATTCATAGGAATGTCTGAGTAATTCATAGCATATTTTGAAATGATTCATAGTAGTCATTGAATAATTCATAGTAGCTGCTAAATAATTCATAGCCGATGCTGAATAATTCATAGCCGGTGCTGAATAATTCATAGCCGATACTGAGTAATTCATAGCAGTTAACACTGAGTAATTCATAGCAGTTAACACTGAGTAATTCATAGCAGTTAATACTGAGTAAGTCCTAGCAGTTACTGAGTTATTTGTAGTAGATACTGAGTTATTTATAGTAGTTACTGAGTTACTGCGCAAGTCTTATGGTTAGCATCTGACTTATTAGTCTGTAGTTTAAATAATTCCATCACTGAGATGTGAACATGAATAAATTAAAAATGTTTCAGGCTTCAATTTGAAGAATATCTCAGTCAGCAGGCAGCATATTTGTAAGCCTTTGATGTAAAACATTTCTGGGAGGGCGCTTATAAAGGCATTAAAACCTTCTGACATCTGGTTCCTATTACCGTTATGAACAATTATGCCAGACCATTTCACATCAAACCGCTCTAAATGACTTTAGATCTCAGTGTTTTGTTTATGAAGTGTGTTTGGAAAATTGGTGGAATTCCCTTACAAGCGTTACTATTTCTGTGCTTAAATATTATTGCTATTGGCCTCAGTTTCAGACGGACATCTGACTGACTGGTTATCAGTTCTGACATGAGACTTTCTAAAGGTTTTTAAAGGGCCCGTATCATGGAATTTTTAAAAAAAAAAATTTTTTGTAAAAGAGATTGATTTATCATCTGTATTATAGTCTCAAAGTGTACCATTTATTCCCCAGACTTTATGGTCCATATATGCAAATTTATCTGTAAAAACAGACATTTTGAATGAACTTTTTTCATGGTGTCACAAAAACAAATGCCTCTATGTTTCTGTGCCTGTTTTGCCTCTCAGCAGTTTAATGAAGCTATAAGGAGGGTTTCAGTCTGTATTCAGTCTGACGTAATTCAAAATCAGAAGTTTTGAAAAGGACATATCAGTCTTAAAAGGACAATCAGAAAAACAGGCTGTTTAATCCTGAGGGATAATAAGAGGCTGGAAAATGGTCGTGTTGAAATTAATTATGACTGTTTTAGTAAAATAAAACCGCACAAATGTCAAAAGTGGACCTCAAAAAAAAAAAAGAAAGAAAATGCAAGAAAAATGTAGGATATGGGCTTTTTGACGTCAAAGGACTTCTTATGCAAAACATCATGCGGAGTTCAAAGCACAGACCTGCAGAAAGGCAGACTTCACTGAAAAATGGAGATACACAAACAGTTTTTCTCTCTCTTTCTTTCTCTTTCTCTTGCTCGCTTTCTCTCTTTCTCTCTCTCTCTCCCCTTCTCTCTCTCTCTACTTCTTTCTCTCCTTCTCTCCCTTTCTCTCTCTCTCTTTCTCCCTTCCCACTGTCTCTTCTCTCTCTCCCTCTCTCTTTCTCTTCTCTCTCTCTCTCTCCTTCCTCTCCCTTTCCCCTCTTTCTCGCCCCTTCCCTTCTCTCTCTCTCTCTCTCTCTCTCTTTCTCTCTCTCTCTCCCCCCCCCTCTTTCTC